>ML093108.1:35964-102156 GCA_003697995.1 Taxidea taxus jeffersonii | reverse complement strand
TCTGTCAAATAAATAAAAAATAAAAAATAATTTTAAGAAATGACAGATATACAGACAGAGATTTAAGTGAAACTTTGGAAACTCTCCAACTTATTAGGTAGATTATAGGAAAATTTGATTTTAATTGATGGTTTTCTTGTTTGTAAAATAAGAACAATTTTATAAAATGACATTTTAGAAGAGAATCCTGGCCCCATCCTGAGAGAAGTGCCTCTCAAGATGGAAATGATCTCTGTTGCTTAAGCTTCTAGGAAGAGGGCCGAACCTTTGACAGTGTTAGCCTCTGCACCCACTTATGGTAATTCTGTTCCCTGGAACAGGGGTGGGCAAACTGTGGTCCATGAGCCAGTCCAGCTCACCAAACAAGAATGGTTTTTAATGTGTTTCAGTGGTTGGGAAAAGCAAAAAGCAGAGTATACTTTCTGACATGTGAAAAATTATGTGAAATTCCAGTTTTAGGGGCCACTAATAAATTAAGTTTTATGGGAACACAGCCCCACTCATTCTTTTATCTATGGCTGCCTTTATGTTTCCAACAGCAGAACTGAGTTGCAACAGAGACCGTACGGAACACAAAGCCTAAAATACTTACTGTTTGGCCCTTCACAGAGAACATTGCCAACTCCTGTCCTACGATGGCAGTTCCCTATGGCCTAGAGATACGAACCTCCCACCTTTATCCTCATTCCTGCTCACCTCCTAGGGGCGGGGAAGGAACATCATTGAAGTCCTCTGAGTGCCAACGTCAGATAAAGCTTGAGAAACAGGTGCCTTCAAGCTTCTAAAATACCCTCCTTTTTGTTCGTAGAATGAGGATTCGGGTATAATACACACTCCATGGGGGTCTTA
Organism: Taxidea taxus jeffersonii; assembly: GCA_003697995.1. Classification (NCBI taxonomy): domain Eukaryota; kingdom Metazoa; phylum Chordata; class Mammalia; order Carnivora; family Mustelidae; genus Taxidea; species Taxidea taxus. The sequence continues at coordinate 101,307 of ML093108.1, read as the reverse complement.
AAACCGTGCCGTTAATACTTGTTCTCTCTTGGAAATGAAAAGCTCAGTATGCTGTGACTGTTGTCCCTGCTGCTCTTATCGTGGCGAATACGCCTGTCTGGTCAGAGAAACCGGCAGAAGCTGTCACACTCCTGCTGCTCTTTACAAACGAGACCTTTTTCCAACCGAAATAATAACGCGTGCGTCTAATTAGAATAAGGCTCATTAGAAACAGAGATGGCCATTAATGCCTTGACTGATTTTTCTAATGAACTAAGCCGGAGGAGGAGACTTGAACAGCGTGGCAAATTATTTTTTCTTTTCTTTGGCATTTCCTCAAAACTGTGGCTAGAAATCGTTGTTGGACTGTTAGCAAAAACGCTGCTGGAGCACTGACTGGAAAGGCCCTGCCACTTCCAGCCCCGAGGAAGCCGGGGAAGGCGCCTGCTTTGGCCCGCTGCCCCGAGAGGGGGTGGGGGGCTTCCTTCCACTTTTCCTCCCTTTTCCCGCCTCCTTCCTCCGCATCCCTGGGTGCTGGGTTCTAGCTCATCACTCACAGATGCTCAGGCTGTGGCGTACAGCTCTCCCGGCACAGCCTAGGTGTACTCCCGGTTCAAGGACAGAGCTTTTAAATGGTCCTGATTCCCGTGGAAATTTGGATCCGAGGTTGCCTCTGGATGGGGATGCCTGGAGGAAAAGGTCGGGGGGATGAAAGGGGTTAGGTGGGCAGAGCCAGGAGATGGTCCATTAAATTTCTGCACCAAAATGCAGTCGCAGCAGTTGTGTTTCCCGAATCGGGGTGTTCTTGGTCACCCGCAAAGCCACAATGGAAGGTAGAAGTCTATCCAGGAGGCCAAACTAAGTCAAGAAACTGAAAGTCAGGATGCCCATGATTAGGACGAGAGAGGAGGAAGATGAACCATATCAAGGAAGCAGACAGGAAGTAGGAGAATCAAAATAATGCACGGGCCGGAATCGAACAGTGGTCCCTGGTATCATCCGGAGGGATAAAGGAGGGGAGAGTGAAAGCTTCCGTTGGTCAGTCCGTCCATCAGCAAACAAGAGCCTGTTTTATGATGAGTGTAGCTCACAGTACAAGACAGAAACATTAAAACAAACTTCTGTAATGAGCCTCCCTTACAAAACTTAATGTTTGCCTTCTGCAAATATGAGTCTTCCCTAAAATATTTAGTTTTCTGGCCCCTTTGCAGACCTGTGAAGTTTTTAGTCAGAACTTGTGACAACAGCAAAGACTGAGTTTAAGACTCCTGGCTGGATATTATAAAAAGAGAACCAGACTGGGAATGCAAACTGGTGCAGATACTGTGGAAACAGTATGGAGGTTCCTCAAAAAATTAAAAATAGAAATACCGTATGATCTAGTAATTGCACTACTGGGTATCGACCCAAAGAAAATGAAAACACTGATTTGGAAAAAAAAAAATATATATATATATATATATCCCTGTGTTTATTGTAGCATTATTCACAGTAACCAAGATATGGAAGCAACCCAAACATCCATGGACAGATGAGTGGACAGAGACGATGTGGTGTGTATATATGTGTGTGTACATATGCACAATGGAATATGACTCAGCCATAAAAAAAAGAATGGAATCTTGCCATTGGCAACAACATGGATGGATCTAGAGAGTATAATGCTAAGCGAAATAAATCAGTCAGAGAAATACAAATACTGTATGACTTCACTCATATGTGGAATTTAGAAACCAAACAAATGAACAAAGAAAAAAGGAGAGATAAACCCCAAAACAGAGTGTTAACTATAGAGAACAAACAGATGGTTACCAGAGGTGGGGGTGGGCGGGGGGATGGGGGAAATAGGTGATGGGGATTAAGAGTTCACTTTTCATGATGAGCACTGAGTAATGTATAGAATTCCTGAATCACTACATTTTATATGTGAAACTAAAATGACACTGTATGTTAACTATACTGGAATTAAATTTTTTTGAAAAGGGACAGCTGGTGTTCCTATTACACTGGCATTAGATTGACACTTATAATTTAGCTGTCCAGATGCACATTTTTTAATCAAAACATAAAACTGCATTTGCCTTGTCCAAAAAATAAGAGGGAGAGAGAGAAAACCAGACATGATTCCTTCTGGGGTTTACATAAGTATTATTTATATAAATGAGAATGTTAAGTAGTGGACATGGGATTCTGATATCAGCTTTAATCCTCCGCCTTGCATTCCTGCTGCCCTTTGCTAAATTCCAGGTTCTTCTTGGGACAAGGCTGTGCCCCGGTCTCTGCTGATACTGGTGTCCAAAACTCACTCTTTATCAGCTGTGTTGTTGAAGAGGACTGCTTCTTCTAGTGCCATCCATAAAATGTTGACAACTTGCTTTACTTATTAAAGTCCAAGACACTTCCCGAAAACAGCACGTAAGAACCCCCATCCCTACACACACACACACACACACACACACACACACACACACAGCACGCCTCCCTCCAAATGCCCGAGTATTCATAACCATTGTGACATGAGCCACACGAGGATTCCAGTAAATACCAAAAAAGACAAGGATGAATGAGACACGTCCTGCTGCCTAGAGTAAGGGAGGCAAACATTTTGGCTAAAATCACTATAAAGCGTGGTGGTCTAGAAGGGAAGAGATTCTCCCTGAGCAACTGAGGGAAATGAAGGGAATCATAGTTTAATAATTATCATAACTTGAAGATATGATGTTGGAACAGCCTCGTGAAGACTGAGTGGCCGCTAGAGACAGCTGGGCATGGGGGGGTCTGCGATAAGGTAACAATATATGTGAAAATGCAGTCGGTGTCCAAGCAGGAACTGCCTGGGACACGGGGTGATTGTTCCTGTCGTTTGTTTATGTGCCTCTTTGGTCCCAGAGTGTGCCAGAATCATACCTTAGTAACCACTTTTTTTCTTTGGAATATTTGATTGAGGGTTTTTTTCATGCCTAGTCAAAAGGCTACAATGAAAATATTTGTACATATACTTTGGAGAACTTTATGAAGATATCATTTACATGGCATAAAATTTACTCATTTTATATGTGCAATGCAGTAATTTTTTAGTAAATTTACCAAATGATGCAACCATCACAACCTTCCAGTGTTAGAACATTTCCATCACCTCAAGAAGGTCCCTCCTACTTGCTTACACAATCCCCATACCTCCAGTCCCAGGGAAACAACATATATATATATATATTTTTTTTTTTTTTTTAAGATTCTATTCATTTATTTGACAGAGATCACAAGTAGACAGAGAGGCAGGCAGAGAGAGAGAGGAGGAGGCAGGCTCCCCACCGAGCAGAGAGCCCGATGTAGGGCTTGATCCCAGGACCCTGGGATCATGACCTGAGCCAAGGCAGAGGCTTTAACCCACTGAGCCACCCAGGCGCCCCCAACACATATATTTTTTAAAAACATATCTTCAGGCGTTAATCTTTGAGACTGATTTCAGTGACCGCTATGATACAGGGTATGAACATTTTTATGATTCATGGTAGGTACTACCAAGTTACCCTTCAGAGCTGCCATACCGCTCGACGCCACTGCCAGCAAGCTTGGAGGACTACCTTTCACCGCATACTTTCAAGAATTGGGTGTCACTGTTTTTTCAATAATATCTAATTATTTGATTTGTATTTTTTGATCAGTGAATCAGACCATTTTTCTATTTATGTGTTCAGTGGTCTTACATCATTCTGAATGAGTTTCCAGTTTGTACCCTTCCCCCTTACTGAGATCCTCTTACTGTCCATTTTTTTATTGGTATGAGCTTCTCCTATAACTTATAACTCATGGACACATTGTATGCTACAGGTATTTTTCCCATTATGACATGTGCCTTTTTATTTTTTTACTTTTTGCCCTGCAAAAGTTTGTCTTCACGTGATCAAGTGTGTTCCTCTTTTTATCTTCTTTCTTGCGACCTTTCTCTATTCCTTTGTATAAGTTTATTTCCCTCTTTCCCCTGAGAGCTGTTTCCCTCTCCAGAACCTTGACAGAAGTTCTCTTGTATTACTGTTAAGATTTGACACATCCATTCTCTTGGAATCTGTCATTCCTGGTGATCCCCTTTGTCAGTTCCTGAATTCTTACCTCTTTTATGCTGTGTATCTGGGATATCTTATTCTGTGCAGGTGATATTCTTGATGGGTCCATTTTAATAAGATCATGGGAAAGTGGCACCCTTGTAAGGGAGAGACCTAGATAGAGCCATGTTATTTGCAGGTGTGGAACCAAGAGGTGATGTCATTCTGGGAAGAATGATCCTCTGGTTCCAAAGGCCTAGATTAAGCCATTCTTTGGGAATTACAAAGAGGCAGAGTTTGGGTCCAGCTGTTGAACAGTGTCCTGGGCATCTTGGAAAACCATCTGACATTTTCCAGCCTAAAAGAGAAGTCTCCCGGTCTGGAATGGGGTAAATGGAGGCCCATCCTGCATTAGATGCAAGGTCAGAGGGGAAACCCTCTAAGTCCCCTTTCAACTCTGAAACTTCACAACTCTAGATATTTCTCATCCTTTCACTTGGGAAACAAATATTTATTGAGCATCTCCCATGAGGCTTACACTAGTCTTGAGTCCTGAACATGCAGCATTGCATAAAACAGTCTCTGCCAACCTGATGTTTCTGTTTGAGAGAGAAAACAGCCAATAAAGGAATTAATACATTAATGTCAGGAAATGATAGGTAATATAAATAAAAATGAAGCAGAGTGAGGGAAGTGCTACTGTGTATAAAGTGTTCAGGGAAGACAGTGAGGTGGCATTTAAGCAGAGATCCAGAAAATGAGAAGTGCTGGATGTGGGGAGGGCTGAAGGCAGGGAGAGCCAGTGAGGACAGACGAAGAGGGACAAGCACCCAAGCATCTGGCTTGTCTGAGGACCTGAAAGCAACTGACTCATTCAGCTGTGACCCAGTTTCTCACCCCGACAGTTTGTTCACTCTCGCATCTGTTGATCTCATTTTTCAATATCATCATTAGAGCTCTAATTTGTTAATTACCTCCCTCCCATGTGCAAAGCTTTGCCAAACACCTTATGTGTGTTACTTCTAATTTGTTCATCAACACTGCGTGTTGGGTCTTACTGTCCCCATTTTACAGATGGAGACATGGAGACTCGCGGCATCCTTTTAGTAACAGCCGTATAGCTCTGATCTACCCCACTGGAAAAATACTCAGTTCACAGCTGAGTGTTATGTACTTGAGGTATATGCATTTGGCTGAATGCACACAGGTCTACAGAAATGTACTAGAGACTTCCAAGATAAAACCACACCCGCAACTGGACAGCCAGTCCTTGACTGTCTCATTAAACTTGAGATAAGCACTGTAACTTTGGAAGAAGGATTCTCTTGTTTGAAATCAGTCCTTGAGTCGTTCCTCTTTAGCAGAATTTAAAATTAGGATAATGGTCTTCCCTTCTCTGTTCCTTAATATCCCTAATTCTTAGGATATTGAAATTCTGGACATTTCAACAAACAAAAAATCCTTACCCTAGAGCCTTGGAAATGTATGTTCTGAGCTGACAGAAATTTCTTTAAGTTTCCAAGGAGATAGCACAGACACCTGACGAGGACACGGAAACCTATACAGAGTAGGGATGTGGCCGTGGGCAAGAGCTCTTCGAGATTTTTGAGTCTGCACCATGATGCCCCTGTGGTTCTTCAGACAGCCCTTGTCAGCATCCCCAGGACTTTCTGGCCCTGCAAGGGACTCGTCGGAATCTTCTTCCCTGTAGCCTTCAGTGGGTCCTTTGCACAAGGGTGGAATTGGGTCCCCCGGTCCCAATTCTGACTGTGGGAAGCATCTTTACAGACGTCCCTTTTGTAGACCGTTTACAGGGAAGGACTCCCTCACTTAGGAGGATTGCCGTGGTCCTCCCAAACCCAGCCGACTCCCACCTCCGCCTTCTGACAGCTGAAGGTTTTCGGGTTCTCTTTTTAGCGCAGTTCCTTATACATTTGCATGAGACGGGCAGTCATGTTGTAGAAGGCCTGCCCGCATGCAGGCGGGGTGTTCCCGTGGCAGTTCTCGGGTTCCTCATCCTTAGAAGGGCGCCGGCCCCATGGGGGCTCTTACCCTGCAGGCCTTTAATTTCCAGGTCTTCCATCCATGAACTCTTTGGTTCTCGGAGCTCCTGGCAGGTGATACCAAGCAGGGAACTGACTGCCGTTTGAGTTCAGTTGTCAGCCCACCGCAGTCATCACAAAAAGGGGGAGGATGAACCCTGTGGTCTTGGGCCCCCTTGAGGTGTCCCTCAGGTAACACGGCACCACTCCCCCCGACAGGGTCGGCGTCAACAGTCATGCAGATAATGTCTGCAAAGCAACTGATGGCGTTTTCTTCCTCCTCCTCAGAGTGATGGTAATTTCCCAGAAGCAAATGCTCAGGAAATGATTATTACAGTCTCGGGTTTGCACAGACAGCGGATGTGGGTTTGTCCCTGAAATGCTCCCGCTGCGTTAATGCCTTGGATTCGTGGCCGCCATCTCTCCGATCACGGTGTATAACCAGTCCTCACTCACCGACAGCCACAGGGAAGGAGGCCCCTGTCCCCCTGTGGCAGGGCTGGTCAAACACGGGGTATATAGGGGCGGCTGGGTGGCTCAGTGGGTTAAGCCTCTGCCTTCAGCTCAGGTCATGATCTCAGGGTCCTGGGATCGAGCCCCGCATCGGGCTCTCTGCTCGGCAGGGAGCCTGCTTCCTCCTCTCTCTCTCTCTCTCTGCCTGCTTGTGATCTCTGTCTGTCAAATGAATAAAATCTTTAAAAAAAAAAAACAAAAAACACGGGGTGTATAATAACAATGATCACAGGGAGAGCAGCAGGAGTGACCTTGACTGACTACCTGCCACACACTGTGTTTTCCCATCGAATCCTGATCACAACCCTGAGAGAGAGACCACGATTATCCCCAGGAAACCAAAGCCCGGTATTTTGCCTGCTGTCACACAACAGTCAGTGTGCCTGTCCGCATATATGCTGGATATGTCCTCTTCCCTTTCCTAATAAAAACTGCACGAGCCCTGCCTTTCCCCTCCAGCTAAACACCCGGTGCGCGCTGGCGGATCTCCTCCCGGGGCCTCACGAGTTGAGGATCTGTGGACAGCATCGCCCGGTCTGTCTCTAGTACCGCGCGGGTATGCTTGGATGAGTCCCATTTCTCCCCTTGAAGGGCTGAACTCCCAACCGCCAGGGTCCACGAGGTCCGCGAGGTTCTCCTTTCCAGCTCTCCAGCATGCGGCTCTCCCGAGGGGTCTGGGCCAAGGCTAGGATGATGTCCACTTGGGCAGCGTCACCGGGGAGACTGCTGGTGGGAGCTGATGGGTGCTGAGTGCATGCTTCTCTCCTCGCCAAGTCAAGTCAGCCTGGAGGTGACCCGGGGCTCAGACACGCTGCAGGTTGCCAGGCGGGGGTTGGGGGGGCACCAGACCATGCCCCCTAGTGAATCACGTTCAACGAGAACAGGCAAGCTGGGGCCATTTAGCGTGGGAGCTGGCGACCTCTCGCGCTTCGCGGGCCCCCCGAGACTTCATGGTGTGGCAGCGTATTTTTACCAAACACGTCTGCATACACACTACACACGTGTAACGTGAACAAGATGCTGTGCTGGGCACTATTCCATCACGTTACGACTATTAGCTTGTTTAATCTTCAGCAACCGTGTGAAGTGGGTATTGTCGTTTTCTTCACTGAACAGATGGGGAAACTGAGGTACAGAAAGGGAACGTGATAGAGATGCCAGAGTTAGTCAGTCAGAGCCAGGATGACTGCCTGGCCGGATGGTACAGCCCTCGTTAGGATGACACTTAGCTCTTAGGTTCGGTATACAGATATGGTGACAAGCCTGTACGACACTTGAGAACTAGTTTTATGCAAAATTCTTGTTTTCTTTAAATTTACCTTTAGGAATAAGTTGCAGTTATGTAGGGAATTCTGTTCTTCAAGGAATATTCCCTCCCCCCTCCAAAATTTAAGCGTGTGGTACGTATACAAAAAGAGACAGGTTGAAGGGTACAAATAGTATTAACACATGACCTTTTACAGAGTCCTTGTCTGTGACCCTGTGGTGCAGGCAGGGCAGGTTCCCGTCCTATCGAGAGGGATTAGGGACCAAGAAGCTGAAGGCTCTGGCCAAGACAGCCCAGCTGGGTCAGATGTGACGCTTGAATCCCAGTCCTAACCATGCCCTCGTAGACTGTATAACTTCCTGGAGAGAGGATGAGAAGTGTTCAAAAGTAACAATACGGTGTATTGTCCTTAAGCCTTCAAGTGACCTGTTTTGGTTGCATATGAATCAAAGAAGCATTTTTGCCTTTCTTGTGCCTCCTCCACAGACCAAGCATAGTCCCAGGCATAGTCCCAGATTTGTTATACAGATGTCAGTGAATCTTTGAGGTTTGTTTTTTTTTTTAATCCCCAGTTTTAATTTAGAGGGGATTCAAACTAAGACATCCCTAGATTATACCCTCCCCTCCTGTAAAATCATAAATCCGGGGCATGGAGATATACCACCGTAGATCATGAGCAGCCCTGACCCCAGCTAAAAGTTGACTTGTTCATCGTTTATTTCTGTTTCTCTTGGTCTTGAGAATTTGGTCTCCTGAACGGATCATCCACTTGGTAATTTCATGGTGAAAGACTGCGTCTTGTATGTGCCTAAGTTCTTACCAATATAAAGCAAGGGCTTATTTGGGGCTCAGTAACACTTCTGTGCCCTGAGGCGTATACGGTTGATAAATCAGCCAACACGGATTTGTGGCTTTTCTCCCTTGTGCCATGGTCACTGATACGGCCTGAGCCCTCTTCCAAGGAGACAGACGTTGGGAAAAAATTGCCAGTGGTTCACTGTCTTGGGTTCTGCTTTGAATTTCTCACTCACGTGCTGTCCTTCTCTTTTCCCCTCCAGGGTCGAGATTACTGTTCCGAAGAAGAGGATATCACATAGCACCCATTCTACCACCGAAACCAGGAGCTACTACTGTGTAAATAGGTTACACCCCAGTTGAAATTTTTGCAAAGGTCGGTTCTCTTCAGCGAACAGCACTATAGCAAAAAGAAGATCGTTCCATATCGTATGCCCCATTAAATTACAGTGTTTCTTCATGAACTTGCAAAGGAATATTGCTCAAAACAAACACACACACATACAAAAACTGTTCTCGAACTTTCTTTGTTGCTGCTAGTTAAAACTCGTTGCAACTTCTCACTTCTCTTGTGTCCAGGTATGCAGCAAACTTCTGCAATTTCACCTTAAAGATCCTGTTGGTTTTCCAGATGCTCTCCAAATGATTTTCTATATAAGATGAGGTAGTGGTGAGCTCAGACATCAAACTTCGGTTGTAGAACTGTTGTGCTTCTAAGACAAGCATCTCCTTCCCCCTCTCCTCCCTCTCTGTCTCTCCCGAGCGGTCCAGAGCCTTGCTTCCCACTGCCAGTGCTGCGCTGTGGAGATAGGATGGTTGCTGTGGCAAGCCTGGTTTCTCTGCTAAGAAGAGGTAGAGAAGCCATTACCCATTCAGAGCATGTGGGCCCGGGACTGCCGGAGTGACGTAGGCGTGAGCGGCAGGTGGTTTCGTTGGCTAGGTGTCTTCATCGAGGATTAAGCTTGCTACATTAGCTTTGCTCAGATGCAGTTGGAAGTGTGATCACAATCATTTTGAATCCCTCTTCCCCACTTTTTTTTCTAAGAAAATAAACATTTTACTGTTTTTATGTATCCTTGTCTTCTCCCATTCATCCAGTTCAGTGTCTTGCGGTGATCCTGGGTGCGGAAGAGGAGCCCTCCTTTGCAGGGACCCCAGCAATTGAGCTTCATGGCTCCCCCCCCCCCCCCCCCCCTTCCGCCCCCCATTGGCAGGGCCGCCGGTGGTCAGAGATGAGGGACTGCCCCTCGACGTTTTAGGAAGGCCCGAAACCACCCCGCGTCCTTTCATTTTGTTAGCAGATCAGCCATCCTACGTCCTCGCTCGCTCCCTCCCGAATGTTCCGTGAGCCTTGCCACTTGCTTCTTCGCTCACGCACGGCCCCGGCCAGGACAGTGCCGTGCGTGCGTTCCCGTCCTGAAAATGTAGTACGTGGACACTGGTGATGCTGGGGCAGTGCTGGGGAATGTGAACTGTGGGTTTGGTAGAGTTTATTTTTCCATATTATATGAAGAGAATGATCTCTTCTCAGAGACAGAAGTAATATTTTTAACAAATGTTGTCACAAGTAAATAGCAATCAAAAGGAGAAAATAACTTTTGTATTTTTTTAACGCGTTTGATAGCTTTGACGAGGGTTCTCTTTGTGACCTTCAGGGCAGGGCGCCCTGCTAAATGCTATGCCCGCAGGCCAGGGTGGGCCTTGCGCCCCAGAGACGCAGAGGGGGAATGTAGGTTTCTCTTCCTGTGGGGCTCGAACGGGAGGGGCTCAGGAGCAGCCGCACTGCCGCCCTCCAAAGGTGGGGAGTCGTTACTCGTCCCGGGTAGCCGAGAGCTCACCTGCCGCAGACCAGAATAAGCCGCTGAATTCGCTCTTGCCGAGAAGGTGAGCCTTGACTTTAAAATCCATCCGTGCAATGGATGGCGCCATGGATGGATTCCCGATCTGCCGTTAGACCCCAGGGCACAGAAGTAAGGGGCGGGAAGCTCAGTCAAGTGCTACAGAAAACGGACTCCGATGGTAGCAACAAAAGCCCTTCATTCTTTCAGCCAGCAGCCGCTATTCTGGGGAGCAGCTGTGGTTGTTCCATAAATAGAGATGCGGCCAAAATGTAAGGCTTTTTATCCTGCTTCAAGCAGAAAAATGCAGAGAGAGTCCAGTTGCCTGGGGGTTTACGTTCCCTCCCTTCGTATGGCTTTTGGCCAAGCGACTAAAATAGTTTTCCTCAACTGTCGGTAAACTGCTGAGCGCCCCCTGAAACTTGTCCACGTGGGACTTTGTTCACTGTTACTGATTTGCTGATTCTTCTCGAGCAAGAGTGACGCAGGCGCTAACCATGTCCCACAGGCTGCTCTACCTGGTGTTCTCAGAGAGCGTCCTCCCAGAAAACCACCACCTTCTACCCAAAGATGATACTTGTTCATACCATTTTTTTCTGGTCATGTTAAGCATGTTGACATGATACATGTGCGCCCAAAACCAAGTGTTCCTTGGGAAGTTGACTTTTGAGTGTTTCGTAAAACTAGAAACTGGTTCCCGAGGGGTGGGGGCTTTTCATCTGGAGTTCTCGTCTCACAAGTTTAACTCGTTGATGTGCAGACGTGATTTCATCTGCGGACAAGTTTGGTATATCTAGAGATAGATCTGAGAAACGGGGTGGTTGAGTGGGTTGGGATGAGATGCTTGATGTTAGCAACACTCAAAACTGTTTTTCCCGTCGTTGGCTTTAATCATAAAATTGTCAAGTGATTTGTGTTTGTACTTTACTTTTTCTTTTATGCCTTCTGCAAAGGGTCTAATGCAAAAATGTTTTGCCTTCCCCCCTCCCCCCTGCCATGTATCTGAACATGAAGCAGATTGTCTCAGATACCATGAAAAGAATCATCCAGAAACCAGTGCTTCTGCTGGCTGAGGACTCAGGGAGACGGGGGGAAGGAGGTACGAGAAGGAAGGACGAAAAATGGACTGTGAGAAGCATTCAGCAGAGAGAGTTGATAGCATGGCCCCACGCCTGGGTGCAAGTCAAAATAGAGCTGCCTGGCGGCCAGTGGGTGGGGCCGACCGTCTGGAAGATTTGCGGCTGGATCTCACACGCTTTATGTGCTCCTGAGTTGTGGAGCTGTCAAAGTTCAGCAGCGTATGTGCTGCTTTCTTTTGGTTGGCGGAGGTTCAGGATCATGGAGTACTTGCTGTCTTCACTGAGTACGTGTTTGTTACTGGCAGGGAACCTCAAAAGAGTCTCTTACCTCAGCCAAGCCTCCCAGCCCCCAGGCTGGAGTCGAGAGGGGTGTTATGGTCTATCTAGGGACAAAGAACGAATGAAGTCCAGAGACGAGGAAACTAGGTCAGCCCTCGGCAGCAGCAGGGGCGACCCGCGGACCTGCGGGAAGACTGGCCTCTCCCCCTCCTCTCAGCCCCGGCTCTGAGACTGGGCTGCTCTGACTCGAAGGAGGGATGAGCTGACAGAGGCATGAGTAGCCTCAGGTCCTTTGTGGTCCGCACTGGCGTGGCTGCCAGGCAGGGAAGCCCCTCCGTGTCAGGGGAGCCCCCAGAATCAGCCCAGGATGAGCCTCCCCACCCCACGCCTGACCCTTGACAGCTCCCAGGAGCAGCCCAGGGATGATGGCGCCCTCGTCTCCATCCCACTGGATGCCATCCTGCTTTGAGTCCTAACGCCCTCCTCCCACCTTCATCGAGACTTTTTTTTTCTCTAAGGGCCAGACTCTCCCAGAAGCCTGCTAAAAGCCGAGATTGTACCTCTCATGAATTTTACCTCAGTACCTGTGATGCAGGCAGCGTGTTGATTACAAACTGCTTAGACATTAGGCAAGAATTGCAAAGGAGCGCTCCATCCCTACTGGTCTTAGGAAAGAAACCCCATTAAACATATTGGTTTCATAGGAAGAAAAAAGGCATTAGGCTGCACTGGATCATCTGACAGAAAATCTGCCTTCAGTGCTCTTGCCCCTGGGAAGCATTTTTAGAGCTTTATTTCTTTGTATCTCTCAGAAATTAAGCTTTACGTGAAGTTACGCAAAACCCCGGTAGAGAAAGAAGACCTGGTCAGGGAGAGGGAATGCCTGTTTGGGAGCACGGTGGAAAGGTGGCTGGACACAGGGCCATCGGCTTCTGGATGTCGCTTGTGGACCCCACAAGTCTGTGGGCAGCTGGGCGAGGCAGTCGGCTCTCCCGCCGCAAACGTCCTCGCAATAAACCTGTGGAATTTTGTGACTTCTATGAATTGCCTTTTGCCAATGAACAGACATGTTTTTCCAAGGGGAGAACATGTCTTGTTAGTCACCTTTTCGCGGGTCTGTGGGAAACGATCAAAAAAACCACAGCAGAAACCGAGGCTGCCGCGCGAATGTATTTGATGTACGTGACCGCCCTTTAGACTCACTAGCTCGCCCACATCTCTAAGGAGACTCTTGTACCTTATCTGGGATCTAACCTAATCTTGGGGAAAGAGGAAAAGGAACTAATATTTATTATTTATACTCACTCTGTGCCAGATACTGTGCTGGGAATTTTGTAATTGTCTCGTGTCATCCTCCCAGTGATCCTGTGAAGTGAATTTGTGACCCTCATGTTCCGAGTGGCATTTTCTAAGTACAGAATGCATCTATCCAATATGAGTGCCCGCGTGGAAAGAAGGAAGGATGTCATTCAAGTAGTCTCCGAATTTTGTTGTTCTTACTGTGCCCTTCGCAACACTGTGAAAAGAGCCCTTCGGGGGCTTCTCTCTTCCAGAATCACTCTTTGGCTCATCCCCAGCTGGGTTTGCCCCGGGGAGTGTTTTCCTTGGCCTTCCCCGGATCTGATGAGCTACACACAAGCCGCCAGAGGCTGCTGGCTAACAGAAATCTAGTGCCCAGAAGGAAAAGGCTTTGGGGATTTAGACACATGTCTCGCTTTCTGGAATCCCTTCAGTATCTGGAAAAGGAAGCTGTTACTTCTTCAGTGAAATTCCAGATGCAACCAGAACAGGCCTTTGCATGCTGTGATTTCTTTCTTGGCTCCCAAGGCTTAGTTCATCCCAGACTGCATCGTGTTAGGGTGAAAAGCCTTCATCTTGCAGAGAAGTGTGGGAGAACCCGATCACCCAAGGTAGACGACGGGCCTGGACCATTGACTTGAAATCCTTTCTTGTGGGTCAGGGCTGGATGTCTCTCTCCAGTGTTTGAACCGGGTCTGTATTTTCCAGGCCAGCTGACGCGCCGCAGGTCACTGTGAATCTCTTTCGAGACTCCAGATGTTTTGGAGAGTCGTGTCGTGACTTGGACAGTCAATTAAATAACGCGGGCAGGGTCAGAAGAGCCCAAGAACTCCCCAGAGTTCCTTTCCTTGCTTCTCAAGGCACGTCTTCTAAAACAGAGGACTCACGTCTCCATGGCAACTGTTACGGGTGCTGCCTAGAGAGGACCCACCCCTGCCCTCAGTTGGCTTGAAAGAATAAAAAAAAAGTTCCTTGTGTAGAGGGGGTGCTGTTATGTTCAGTTTTCTCCGAAAACTGTCCCCAAGATCTTGCCTCTTTCCAACCTGGCTAGCTGTCAAATTCCTTCAAGATAACACGGGAAACGGCTCTCCTCTCTTGTAAGCCAGAGAAGTGGCTTTAATCCGACAAGACTCGTTCCTAAACCAAAGGCCTCATTCTAATACCGTCTTCCCCCTCTACCCAGAATTCTCCTTTTTCCCTTTCCGGGAGTTATTTTTAGCCCACGACTTTGAACAGGATTGAGTGAGACTTAAAAGCAGTAAAAAGAACACGGTAGACTCAGCCAGAACTGCCGGAGGGTCTCCAGGGTTGCAAATAGTTCTAGAACCTTAGGGGCCACTTGGCCTAGACCCAGAGGGAATAGAAGAGCCACTGTTTGGGGGCATTTCAGTCCCGACCTTCAGGGACTGTGCTTTCTTGACGGTCAAGTGAACAAGGGAAGGAAAGCTTCGTAATAGATCTCAAGCCAGCTCTTCCATTCAAAACAAGATGCAAATTTATTTTTAAAAATTCGTATCTATTTTCCGGGATCAGAACCAGGCAGCTGCCTTATTAGGACTCTAAATTCGGATCTATCTATTTTTCTTAACACACACATAGACACAGACACAGGTACTTAGAGGAAAAAAGTACGTATCTACTTTATCATTGAAATATTCCAAGGAAGAGCTATACTTTGCTTTTTATACTTTCTAGGATAACATCTAGGAAAGTATTAGCATAACTCTAATAATGCCCAAACAGGAAAAGCTTAGTGGTCCCTCTTGTGAAACTTTGAGTTAGACTCAATGAGGGGAATGGAGGTCTGTTGGCCACCCGGCCTCGTGCCCCCTCTGGACCAGGATGCCCTGCCACTGGCACATTTGCCTCACCTGGGCCTCTGGCCTGGACACGGGGGCCGGCATCCTGTCCCAAGCCCTGGTGCGGCAAGGGTGCGTCCCTCAGGATCCAAGCCAGGTGCAGCCATCTACAACCACAGTGTCCCTCACACCCTCGCCTGCTTGTCCAGCATGGCCTTGACTGGCAGCCCAGCCATTCCACTGCAACATTCTGACCCTGAGGTGTGGATCCGAGGCCCCATCATCTGGGTTGTCCCAGAGGGACGTTAGCATTGCCTTCTCCAGGGTTGAGGACTCATTCATTCAGCAGATTGGGTGTAGAGCACCTAGTGTAGTCACCAGAATACCCAGTTAAGCCACACACAGCTCCTGCCCTCAAGAACCCTAGCATCAGTCAGGGAGACAATGTGGAAACCATAAGGGTCAGTACTGTGGTAGCTGTGGGAGCAACTCAGAGTGGCAGCTGCCCAGCCTGGGAGAATCGAGGCTTCCAGAAAGAGGTGACATCCAGGCTTAAGTGTGCCAGAGGACTGAGGGAGAAGGTTACAAAGGGCCTAGGGGGCTGAGAGGACAGCATTGGACTCAGCCCAAAGAAGGGACAGTGCAGGCTGTCAGGAGGAGAGGAAAGGGGGTGAGGGCGAGCAGTCAGCTGGCTGGTCCCAGAGGGCCATGGGGGCTTCGCCCTGGACTAGGGAGGGGAGGGCTAAAGAAGGGCTATGGACCATGCTGTGCCCTCCGAAGCAGAGGTCCCCCAGGGAGGTATGTGTGGTCAGCATTAGGGCCCAGACTTGCCCTCTTGCGTGAGACCACACACTTGCTTGCTGAGATGATTCGTCCCTGTGCGTCCTCTGCACCCCGCCCCCTCCCCCAGCGCCTTATCCTCCTGCCAAATGCTGTTCGAATTCAGGGGCTTTAACAGGGGCTAGACCTGGCTTAGAGACATACAAGGGCAGCGCCTGGTCATCTTGACCTGTCTGTAGAGCCACCAAGGCTAAAATACCTCTGGTACGAGGCTGGCCTAGACCCCAGGATGAGGGGGTGCCCTAAGATGAATTCCCAGGAAACAGCCGACCACCTGCTGGCTTGTGTGACGCCTTCCTTCAGCCTACCCAGAGGGCAGCTGCCCTGGGACAGCCCTTCCCCGGGTTCGGTCATGGCCTATGGCCAAGCCTCCGCTCCGTCCCACGTGCACACCTGAATCCTGCCAAAGAAAAGGGATAGTTAAAAATTTTTAAAAAGCACAAATGGATTGTGTGCACATGGCAAATACCTGCCAACCTAGACAGCCAGCAGGGACCTCGAGAGGACAGGGGGGCCCCCGAGCTCAGCTCTGCACCCTCCAGTCGTGAGACAGGGAGGCTTGGGGAGAAGCAGGCTCTCTGTGGAGACACCTCACAGTGCCTTTTAGGTTTTCCAGAGAACCTATTCAGAGTTCAGAGCATTGTGTTCTTCCCTCCACACCGACACCCACAAATAATTGGAGATTTTATAAAGAGAAGAAAAAGAATTCGATGAATCAAAATACTAGCTGTGAGGCAGCGTGGTTTCTAGAAACTTAAGAAAAGGCTCAGACAAGTGACACGGTTTCCCTGAGAGGTTGGAGGAATTAGGCGCTAAAGACACCTTTCTTAGCCGAGTGGTTGGGTCTCCAGGGATCCCCAAGGGCCCTGAATATTCCTTGGAGCTGACCCCTTTTGTAAGACCCCCACACCCGCCCTCCTGGGTGCAGCCTGGCATATTCAAAAGCAACACCAGCCTTCTGAACCCTTAGAAAGAATTTAGCTCAAACACACACCCTTCTCCCAGATCTTCCTCTGGCTCCCTGGTAAGGAATTTCTAATTCCCTGTCTTGTGGTTCCCACTCAAATATCCCACCAGCCTAGTCCTTTCCATGAGAGTTAGGCGTGTGGCAGTCGTGATGCTGGAAACAGAGCATTCGGTCTCACACACACCTACCTTAAAATTAAGGTCCTGTGGGATCCCCTTGGTGGCGACAGGGTGTGGTCATGGAATACGGCGGGGTTCGCCCTAGGGTACCCTCTTCCCATCGTCCGCTCTATTTGCTCTGTGTGCTGTGATTTTTACTTAGGAATAAGGCCTTACATTCACGTGAAATACCGTGGCAGGATTAGGAGGCATCTGCTCTCAGTTGGATCTGAGAGGTATCTTGGGGCAATGTTCTTCTGAGCCCCTGCACACTTCTCGGGTGGGCACGGGAGCCCCCCAGGGCAGGCTCCCCCACGCTCTGCATGCACGGGAACTCTACCAAGCAGTGGGTGCCTGTTTATTTCTACTGCACATGCCTCTTGGCAAAACCTCTGTGAGATGCACCCCATATGGATGTTTATTAATTTATTTAAAGTCCATATTCACCTACTCCTGGACTATTATATTCGACGCATTGTAAAAAAGTACACAATGTAACCATTTTAAAAGAATAAGATACAAAATATTATCAACAGAGGTTCTGGTATCTTCTCTCTGAACACCTCCGGGGGGGGGACCTTGAGTACCCCCTGGTCTGTGCACACCCACTTTGAACACTACTCTTTTAAGAGCAAATCGGCACACTTTCATGGCATCCATCCCCAAACCACTGTGCTGGCACTTGGCCTGCAGAATAAGAAGGTCTTAAGATCAAAATCCCAGGAGTTTCTCATCTGGGAGACAGGGCAAACAAACTCTTCAAACAACCTAAATTTCAATAATGAAAAACCTGCCCGACAGGAAAGCTGTCCCTGGACAGTGGTGGCTACAGGTGCTAAGGAAAGATCCAGTACGATGTCCGAAGCCATGGGATTGCTCATCTTGCCTCTCTGGGTCTCCCGAAGGGGACATTTGGCAATCATCCTGGCTCTCGTGTGATTGGAATTCTTTGAACCCTCCAACTGCTTCAGCGGGATGTTCCCCACCACACCAGTGGGGCCACGTCGCTTGAATATTCGTATTGATTTGACCACCAAGATGTAATGATGATTCTGTTCCATTTTGAAAAGGGTCTGAGAAAGTATACAGGTCTAATTATATATACATATTTATACATGTGTATTTTTGTTTATTGTTACATTTTGACATTGGACTTTCTATTAAATAATTTTTAACAGTTGACCTGGCTTTGTTCTTTTTTGTGCCTTTCTTCTTTCCTGGGTCTCAGAGAGGGGACCATTTAAATGTCGCAGAAGGGGGCACCTGAGTGGCTCAGTGGGTTAAAGCCTCTGCCTTCGGCTCAGGTCATGATCTCAGGGTCCTCGGATCGAGCCCCACATCAGGCTCTCTGCTCAGCGGGGAGCCTGCTTCCCCTCATCTCTCTCTGTCTGCTTCTCTGCCTACTTGTGCTCTCTGTCTGTCAGATAAAGAAATAAAATCTTAAAAAAAAAAAAAAAACAAATGTCGCAGAAGGTCTCGTCCCTCTGATCCCTCCGCTCATCTCTCTTCTTCCCTATTCTCAATACAGAGGGCTTCTCCTGTCCACTCTTAAGTTCTGTATTTAGAGATAATTATTGCATCAGGGACCCGCTTGGAAAACCCCCAACTTTGTTTTCATTGTCCCCAGTTTCCAAGGGCGGCCCACTCAATCCCTCAGCTCTACAAATGCACAAATTCCCAGACTTGCTGACGTTGCAAGAACGAGCAAAAATAAAAAATGATGCCATGAGCCTTTTAAATCTTCTGTAAATCTCTACCCACCCTCCCCAAAACACACACACACACACACACACACAGTCCTAGCT
This sequence comes from Taxidea taxus jeffersonii, assembly GCA_003697995.1. Lineage (NCBI taxonomy): Eukaryota > Metazoa > Chordata > Mammalia > Carnivora > Mustelidae > Taxidea > Taxidea taxus. Next base: position 82,604 of record ML093108.1, on the reverse strand, counting down.
GCCAGACCTGGGACAAGTCACTTAAGCTTCCTGAGCCTGGAGGCTACCTACACATCATTAAAAAAAAACAATACATTTTTCCATAGGTTGGATATGAGGAGACCCCCATAGTAAATGCTCAATAATCAGCCACCCACTTCATGAAGGCAGTCACCCACGCAGTGACGTTTATTCATTCCACGGTGTACCTCAGGCCCTGGGGTCTCCCAAACGGGGGCAGGGATGGGAGGACTTAAGGGATGTCCCTCTGCAAAGTCAAATGCAGAAGCAGCAGCATGAAAAACGAGGCAGGTGCCTTACAGTCTGTTCCCTGCCCAACTCCAACACGGTGAAGACCTGGTACCTGTTGGAGGCTCAAAATAATGGATTCTCCCACTGCACTGGGTTTCCAGGATCTACCAAAGAGAAATCACACACACACACACACACAGGGCCTCAAAGCATGAAGTCGAAGCACTATCCCTTGGCTCCGTCTTCCCTGCCGCATCAGCCTGTCCGCATCTGACATCTGTTAGTCCATCCGCCAGCCCGGCCGCCTTCTGCCCTCCACCCCTGCCCTTAGGAACATTTTCCTTGTGATTTCCCAGTGGTGTGGAGCTGAGAGGTGGGGATCCAAGGTGGACATGCAAATGTGGGGAGATGGCCAGCCAAGGGGAAGGAGTGGATAACTGCCTCCAGGTTTTTTCCTGCAAACAATAGAGCTGGAAGTCTAGATTTGCAGTTGAGTTTTACGGGCTGTTAAGGCAAAAGCCCAAGCTTCTGCCCAGGGTGAATTCTTTCAGAAACAATAAGCCTGGGGCACCTGGGTGGCTCAGTGGGTTAAAGACTCTGCCTTCGGCTCAGGTCATGATCCTGGGGTCCTGGGATAGAGCCCCACATCGGGCTCTCTGCTCAGCAGGGAGCCTGCTTCCTTCTCTCTCTCTCTCTGCCTACTTGTAATCTCTCTCTATCAAATAAATAAATAAAAATCTTAAAAAAACACACACACAAAAAAAACAGTAAGCCTGTTGCTCCCAGCAGAAGCTTGCTTGAAATCACAAGGCTGGCCAAGCTCAAAGAGCTCCCTCACCCCAACCCCCCCACACACACATGCTCGTCTCCTGGTCCCCTGATTGGGGCTCTGGGAGCTTCCTTTAACCTCAGGCCAAAGAGGAGTCAAGCGGAGAGGACGCTGGACTGCCCCTTGGTGTCAGCTCCCCAAGCCCATGGCAGCGACATCAGCTTCCAGGTCCCTGGTCATCGCTGGGCTGAAGCCTGCACGGGGCTGCCCAAGTTCCTTCTCCTGGAGGCAGGAGGGCCAAGAAGCAGCCTGTGAGCCCTGGAAGGGGAAGAACGCCCAGCCTCCTAGTGCCTCAACTCCAAATGGGTTGGGGGGAAACGAGGTTGTCAACCCTAAGTCTTAGGAGTGAGTATTCCCAAAGCTCAGCCAGGTCTCTGGGACAGCTGTGGGGGACAGGTGCTACTCCCCAGTGTTCCCCCAGCCACCATGACCCTGCCATTGCCAATGTCCATCTACTTCGTCCTGCCAGAACGCTCAAGCAAAGTCACTGGGAGGCGGACATGAGACTTTAACTTCCTCCACTCACCTCATGTAACAAAGCGGCTGCCTGCTCCCCTGCCAGAACCAGCCTCCATCGGGCAGCCTGCTCTTCAGCCGGTCCTCACCCCCACACTGCTCTGCCGTGTTTATTCTGTTCTGGTGCACGCTGTCCCCTCATCAGGAAAACTCCACCTCTCCTCATCACCATAAACTGAACTTTCACTGGAGACCTGTTAAAACTGACCACTGGCATGAGACCCCACCATATGGCTCCAAGACTCAGCAGTCTCTCCTGACAAAAAGAACGCTCCCTTACAGGAGGGGCCAGAAGGCAGCAGGGGTTGGGATAGAAGCCCTGAGACTCAAGCCACGGGGAAGTTCTGGTGTCAGACTAGGTCATCAAATACCAGGCGACCAGGCCAAGGGCAAACACTGACTGACTGAAAGCCAGATTGCCAGTGCCGAGGACGGTGATGGTGGCAGAGCCCAGCGCAGTCTGAAAGTGGCAATGGTCGGGGAGAGAGAGAAACACCTGTGTGCAAGGATGCTTGTGCCGTAATAGACATTCTACATCAGGTTATAGCATTATTTCTGATGGGAAGGAATCAGACACAGTCTTACGTGACCATCAAAAAGAGAAGGGATGAATAAATAGTCATGCAGTCAATCTTATGTCAATGTGGATAAGCCTCAAAAACAATGAATGGGATATACCTGGGTGGCTCAGTTAAGCATCTGCCTTCGGCTCAGGTATGGTCTCAGGGTCCTGGGATCGAGCCCTGGGTCGGGCTCCCTGCTCATCAGGGAGTCTTCTTCTCCCTCTGCCACTCCCCCTGCTCCTATTCTCTTTCTCTCTCAAATAAATGAATAAAATTTTAAAAAAATATTTTATTCATTTATTTGAGAGAGAAAGAGAGCATGCTTTACTGACAGAGCCACCAATAATAAAGTCTTAAAAAAAAAAAAACAGTGAGTAAAAAACACACAGAGCAGATGGTGATGACAGGGGGTGAAGAACCCAGAGACACTGTGGCCCCACCGGTACGGGGACCTGGGGTCTGCCACAGGTCCAGATGCCCGGGGCCATTTGCTTCCCTTTGCTGGTTTCTGATTGCAGGCTCTGAGGCCACGTGTCTGGGATGGACAAGTCTGACTTAATTTCTCCTTGCCCCAGAAATGAACCCAGCTCCCTTCCGAACCCTCCGGCCCAGACTGCACACATTCCCGGCGGGGCCCCTTCAAATGCCCCAGCTTTCATGATGTCCACAGGCGCTGAGAATCCAGCTCCCTCCAAAAAAATAAATAAATAAAAGAGAAAGGGCCACTGGGGCAAAGCCGCCTGATTGGCTCATTCTGAGACAAGGTTTTGGAGGCCTCCTAATGAGGACGGGGCACTGGGGCCCCTTGGGGAGCTTCCCAGCCCATCCCCATCTGGACCTCAGGCAGCTAACTCGGGGTCCCCGGGAGTGGGGCCAGGCCTAGGATTTAGAAAAATCCCTCCCCAGGCAACTGTGAGGCACAGGGAAGATTTCAGAACCACGTGTCTACACCGCATGCCTCGGACCCGGGCACCGGCAAACACAACTGAACACAATAGACCCGAGCCCTCGGGAGCTGAGAACTGCAGGCTGTAGGTTTGTACACACCCTCCAGGGGGCCGAGAGCGCTCGGAAAAGAAACGACGGGGTGCTCATTGCCGATGGGGAGAATGAGCAGGGAACGAAACGCGGAGCGAGCCGGGGAAGGAGGGCAATGAGCAGGGACTCCCCGGGGACCCGCGGAGGCGCGTCCCTCCTGGGGATACGGGGCAAGAGAATGAGCCAACTTCTGCAAGACTAGGGGCTGAAGCTCGCCTGAGGCCTCCAGGCGCCATCTGCTTGCCAGGCACGATTTCACTGCATCATTCCAAAGAGCGAGAACTTCATGAAGACGCCCCGATGGGAAGCCTGCTGCTCCCGCTGGCGGCTCGGCCGGCCCGGACGGGAGGCTCACCCTTCGTGGTTCACCGCAAGCAGCAGCCTAGGCCAGCCCCTGCTTTACCCTGCTCCTCGGCCGGTTGCCCCTCAGCCTTCCGGACAGCCCTCCTTGTGGGAGGCGCGTTCAGGCTGGAACACACGTTCAGAAGCGCACCCCTGCGCCCCTAAACCGACCGGCCTGCGGGAAGGCAGGATCCTGCCCCCCCAGCAAAGCCTTTGTGCCAGTGAAGGAGGGGTCCCCGGTTTCAGGGGACTGAGGGCAGCGGCCACTTGTCCTCTGCAGAGCCCCTGAGCTGAATAAACAGAAAAGCAGGATTTACGCACCCAGCGTACTGGGGGGGTGCGGGTGGGGGCGGGGGTGTTAATGTCAGTATTACAGTCGGGGGCTGCGGTGGCTGAATTCCTGGTGAATCTGGAAACTGCCGCTGGGATGTGACCCAAGACATATGCATCCCCCCCCCACCCCGCCTCCCCCGGGAGCAGCCAGGCTCATGGCCCGAACACAAACACTCGAGGGCAACTGTTCACACAGGTCTGGTTGTCGCTGCGCTCCACACTGGGACGCTGGGCTCTCATGCTTTGCTGTCCTGCCGGGGACTGAGAACCTTGAATACTACAACACAGAGAAGAGCCAGTGACTGGTGGTTGGAAAGGCCTTCCATCCCACTCCCGGGGGCCGGTGGGTGGCCAGGACGCTGAGAGGGATGCCGGCCAGTCTCCCCACAGTTCTGGTGTTGGCTGAAGGCTGCCCTGCCCATTCCTCATAGGTACAAACCCAGCTGGGGCCCCAGGAGATGAGTCTCCCATGATCACACTGGAACACAAATGGAGTTTTACATTTAAAGATCAGGTGAGGGCGCCTGGGTGGCTCAGGCGGTTAGACGTCTGTCTTTGGCTCAGGTCATGATCCTGAGGTCCTGGGATCGAGCCCCAAGTCATGCTCCCTGCTCAGCAGGGAGTCTGCTTGTCCCTCTGCCTACTTGTATGCTCGTGCTCTCTCTCTGACATATAAATAAATAAAATCTTTAAAATAAATAAAATAAAGATCAAGTGAGCGTGCCTGGGTGGCTCAGTTGGTTAGGTGTCTGCCTTTTGCTCAGATCATGATCCTGGGGTCCTAGGATCAAGCTCCGAGTCATGCTCCCTGCACAGGGGGGAATCTACTTCTCCCTCTGTCCCTCCCCATCCACTCATGCTCTGTCTCTTGCTTTCTCTCTCTTTCTCAAAAAAAAAATTAATTAATTAAATTAAAAAATAAAAATAAAATAAAAAGCAGATTAGACGACACATGATGGGAGGGGCACATACATGAAGGAGAAAGCCCTTTCCCAAACTGTCATTCTACATGTAAAAATTCAAGTCCCTAACAAGGCTCTGTCTGTTTTCCGTCCCAGGCCTGTGCCCAAAAAAGGAGAAAGGGGAGCTTTGAATCAACTCACCCTAAATCCTCTTTTATCCTTGAGATAATCGTCTGGTATTTGTGCCTCTGCTGATGCAGTGGGATTCAGGTGCCCCAGGCCCCTCTCTGGCTCCTGCTCCAGGAGCCACAGAGGTGGCCTTGGCCTCAAACATTTTGCCTCTTCTGCCTCCCCCCCCCCCCCCCCAAACCCACAGTGGAAGGCAAAAGCTTGAGGATCTTCTGAAATATAAGTAAATAGATAGGGCCATCGGGATAAGTAGGAAATCCCCAGCGCAAACTGATCCTCTTCATGCATTAAAACTTGGCTGTGGTCAGTGCAGACCCACCCTCAAGTCCCAGGTGAGATGAGCTTCCTGGTGCAAACCAAGTCTGCCAGACTCCAGCAGAATTTACATCATTCTGGGCAAGTGTGGCATGAAAGCTGTCCCTTGGATCCCAAGTGTGCCATCTTCATAATTGTCACTGCCATTTACGAAGCAGTGACTAAATATTTCTCAGGAAACCTTCCAGTAACCCCTATAAAATAACTGCTGAGTCTTCATTTTACAGTTGGGGAAACTGAGCATCAGAGAAACTGAGTAACTCACTCACGGTCACACAGCAAAAGCGGTAGAGGCAGGATCAGGGCCCATGACCCAGAGGTCTGGTCAACAAACATTGGGCCATAATGCTGCTCACATGTGTGCCTTGGGTTCCTGTGCTGTCCTCTTCTTGGTTTGGCTGCATTCTTTGCCTACCTTCTCCAGCTTCCCTCCACGATCCATGAGCCTTCCCGTCTGCCCTTTGTCTTTCTTGGACCAACCACCTCTCATGAGTGGACAAACACTGAAGTGAGGCCCCTGAGTGGGGACCCCTCACAGAACTTACCATTTGGGGGTTCCTGGCATTCCTTCCTCCCTTTCCTTCTCATTCATTGTGTTTCCAAGATTTGGCTTACTTTTTGAGCTCTTTGACTCCTCATCTGGATGACCTGGAGAGAGTGGGTCTTCAAAGGAGGTCTCACAAGTTTCGCCCTCTTCCCCTCAGACCACTCCCCAGAGATTTGTCCCCATGGCGGGGTCACCGTAGCATCCTCCGAGCCCTGGCAGCCCAGGACCAACCACAGCTCTCAACAGAACACTGCCTTTTGTCAAAGGAGCTCTGCTGTCACCGGATTTGTTTATATTTGCTACATGTCTCATTGGGCCAAGGAATGGTGAAGGTGGGCATCCCATGCACCCAGAGGCCTCCTTGGCCCGCACCCCCGGAATGCTTCATTCCTGCCCGTATTGGCTGAGACCGCACGACTACGAGCAACCAATCAATACCCCCTACACTTTGAAAGCCTCACAAGGGTTTAATGCATCTAAAGTCAAGGAAAGAAGAGTCCAGATTCCGTAGCAATGTTCTATACAATTCATAGGATGGGGTTTAGAGGCAAGGGGAAGAGGCCACGTACAGAGCACCCCCGACCTGCAGGATGATGTCGCTTTCTCCCTATCGCGGGCACACTACCAAAAAAACCACAGTGAGAGCTAATCCATATGGGCCCAAGGTGCAGGTGGGGGTGGGGGGCACTAGTCCAGAGGGAAGGGAGGCCTGTGAGGAGACCCCGAAGCTGCTAGGGGCTGAGCATGGGCTCCCGAGCTTGTCTGCCATCCCGCAGATGCCGTGGGACAGGCTGGCCAGCCCCTGGGGCAGGGGTACTCCTGAGGAGGGGCTCAGGTGGTGCCTAAGAAAGTCCCACTTCTCGTCGAGGTTGGTCATGGCTGCCGTGAGTGGGAACAGGGTGAATCCGGCCTGGCCCTGGAAGCTGATGAGCACACAGCCAGACTGAGGCACAGGAGGATGAACTAGCAGGTGGGGCAGATGCCAGGGCACGATCTCGGGGTCCGCCTTCAGCAGGTCTTCACCCCCATGGTTTCAGAAACCCTTAAAGTGGGGGATCTTCTTCATTGAGGAGTTGAGATGGGAGCCCACGGTGAGGGAGGACTCTATGTCTTCATGCTCTACGTTCTCCAGGCTGTCATTGTCCTTGCAGAGAATGAGGCATGTAATCGAAACACACCCCCAGACTGTTGTCACACAGTTGATGCCCCAGGTTGTCCTTGTCCAAGGAGTCCCCCACCTTGCTGCCCCAGAATATAGGGATGCAGGATCCTCAGCCTTGTCCTGCCTCACCAGTCCCTGCTCCGAGGTCTTGGAGGCATTAATGCCCTGTGGCTGTCACAGCATGTCCCCAAGGAGGCTGTCTACCACCTCACTGGTCTCCTGGACCTCTGATTCCTCTTTCCCAGGGGGCTGGAGCTGGGGTTCTTGTTGCCTTTACTGAGGATTATGAGAGGCTTCTGGCTGCTGGGGTCCAGGCTGCTGGGAACGACCGAAAACCTTGTGGAATGGTGAGGCAGGTACGGGGACAAGGGCAGGGATGTGGCCAGAAGTAAAGAACTTGTCATTGAACAGCTCATGTGTGGTCTGACAGGCTGTGGGATTTTGTCCGAAGCATCTTGTGAACTTGGGAGGCGGCCTTGGGGTTGATGTGCTTGGAATACACCATTCATTCTTCCTAGGTGTCTTTGAGGCAAAACATCTCAAAAGGTGGTTTGCCCACTGACGAGGTACACATGACTCACGCATTCCGAGCCGTGCCCTCTTGCTAGGCACTTCTGGAGCTCTGTTATTAGGGGCTTCTTCCTCTCTTTGCTATACTCGACTTTGGTTGCCAATCAGAATCCCCTGGTTCCTCCTCCAGATCCTCACCGAGTAAGAGCTAGCCCAGCTTGAGGTCCCAGTGATGAACCGGGTTTCAGAACAGGTCCTGGCATCCAAGGAGGTGGCAGCGGCCCCAGGCTCGGCCAGTGCGTTCCTCCCCAGCGATCTCCAGCAGCAGAGCTCCAACATGAAATCACTGTACTCGAAAAAGCCATGGAAGTCCATGGCATGCCAATGGGCGAGGCTGCGGTGAATGCGCATCTCCTTGGATGCCTTCTCCGTCTTCTGGTACAGCTTGAGTAGCAGCGACATACACAAGATCTTGCCCACAAAACTTTCTTGGTATCTGAAGCCTACATTTCAAAGCACTTGGTGGAGCCACTCTTTCCCAGAAAGTAACACCGGCAGATAGCACTGCCAGCTGCAAGGTCCACTAGGACCTCCTGGATCTCCTTAATGGAGGCTGGGCTGTGACCGGGACTCCAGGAGCTGAACCTTCTGGGACCCTGGCTTTCCCAGGGTTGACTGGGGCTGGCTTTCCTGCAGTCACCACCACCCGTCCTGTTCTGAGAGTTGCTCCGTGCACCTAGTAGCGTCTGACAGGGACTTGGCAATGCTTCATTGTTTCCTGATTTGAATGCATGGCTGGGACCATTACAAAAGCCTCTTTTCATTTTTCCTCCTCTTCCCCCTCCTCCTCCTTCCCCTCCCCCCCTCCCCCTCCTCCTCCTTCTTCTTTTTTGTCTACAACTAGGGAGTGACTCAGGTCCTGCAGGTGCCCTAGGCTGTCCCACTCTGTGCCCTGCACCCCGCTTCCTGAGGCCCCTAGTTCTGGGAATGGGCTTATTTCCTGGGACAGAGGGGAAGTGGAGGCAAGTATTGGGAGGGAAGGTGACTTTATCAGATTAACTGGTAAAAATGCTCAGGCTCCCAGCTTCTGTGAGCAAGATGACCCAGCCTCCTGTGTACCCAGCGGTTTCCAGGCTGGTGCGGGTTGTTTTTCCTCCAAACTCTTGGCGAGCCCTGCCTCTCACCCGAGGGCTGTGGTTCGGGAATGTTTTGACTTGAAACATCCATGCCAGTGGTGCTGGTTGGAGTTGTGAGACCCTTCTGTGCTGAAAGGAGAGATGAATGGTCTATTTAGAACCTGCTAACAATTCGCAGTATAAAGAACAGGCAACAATTCTGCTGCTGAAATTCGACTTTCTGAGGGTACCACTCCCAGGGGAGCTGGCTGTGTGGCCAGCATGGCCCCAACTCTGGATTTTCCATCTGGAAGACCTCCCTTGCCAGTGGTGGCAATGCTTCCAGAAGATTGTGCCTCTGCCTCAGCTTTTTCTGGGCCTCTCTTCAACCCCCTCCCAGAATACTCTCTTCCTGGGGCCTGTGGTGTTCTTGGGCTATGTGTAGGAGGACTTTTCCAAAACCACATGAACTTTGCTCTGGACAAACAAAGAAGGGTGGCTGTTTGGAAATGCCTGAAACGGCTTCTCTTGGGCCTGAGTTGTGAGATTTTACCTCACATCACAGACACAGAGTTCACCTGAAGGAGGAAGCTGGTTTTCCTCTCAGGACAAAATGGCGGCCCCTGGAGTCTTGGGTACATTCCCAGGTGTTTCTATCACCAGAGCGATGCTTCATTTCATTGCATCCTAGGATTAGAAGAGAAGGTGAGGAGCATGGGCTTCTAAACACTCAGCCAAGAGAAAACTGGCCAGTTTATTGAAATGCCAAAGCTTCTTTCAAAACTCAATGGCAATTAGGAATGGTATTCCTCTAATCTGTCAAAAGGAATTTCTATATAGGTACAAGTAATCTCAATCAAAATCCTGATAGATTTTGTTTAGAAATTCACAATCTTATTATAAAATTTACATAGGAACGCAAGGGATCTAGAATAGGGAAAACAATTTTGAAAAAACAACAAAGGTGTTTTTTAACTAATACTACCCGATTTGAAGACTTAATGTAAAGCTACAAAAATAGACAGTGTGGTCCTGGACACACACAGAGTACAGGCACACAAGTACAAACAGATAGATCAATGGAACAGAATACGAGTTCAGCAATGGTCCACATGTGCTGGAATAATTGGACATTCATGTGCATAAAATGAACTTTGGCCCTTCCTGCAAACCACACCCAAGAATGAACTTGAAATGGATCATAGTACTAAACGTAAGAACTAAAATTATAAAGCTTCTGAAAGAAAACTAGAGGACAAAACCTTTACAGCTTTGAATTAAATAAAGATGTTTAGGGGTACCTGGGTGGCTCAGTTGTTAAGCATCTGCCTTTGGCTCAGGTCGTGATCCCAGGGTCCTGGGATTGAGCCCCGCATGGGGCTCCCTGCTCAGCGGGAAGCCTGCTTCTCCCTCCCCCACTCTTCCTGCTAGTGTTCCGTCTCTCTCTCGCTGTCTCTTTCTGTCAAATAAACAAAATTTTTTAAAAAAAAGATATTTAGCTAGACCACAGAAATCATGCATCATAAAAGCAAAACGTGATAAATTAGACTTCATCAAAAATTTTTAATCCTGCTCTTCAAAAGATACTGTTAAGAAAAATAAAAAGATAAAGTACAGACTGTGAGGGGCGCCTGGGTGGCTCAGTGGGTTAAAGCCTCTGCCTTCAGCTCAGGTCATGATCCCAGGGTCCTGGGATCGAGCTCCACATCAGGCCCTCTGCTCGGTGGGGAGCTTGCCTCCCCCTCTCTGCCTGCCTCTCTGCCTACTTGTGATCTCTGTCTGTCAAATAAGTAAATAAAATCTTTATTTAAAAAAGTACAGACTGTGATAAATATGTGTAAAGTACATATCTGGTAAAGATGAATGTCATATATGTACACATTTGATAACTATGCTCAACGTCACTAGTCATTAGGAAAGTACAAGTTACAACTGCAATGAAAAACCACTACATATCCACCAGAATGGCTAAAACTAAACTTGGACAATACCAAGTGTTAGCCAAGAGTGTGAAACAACTGGAACTTCCACACGTCGCCACTGGGGGTACAAAAGTGATAGGGGGCACACTTCACAGAATTTCATAAAGATAAGCATCCACTTAACATTTCCTTCAACAATCCCATTCTGAGGTATTTTACCCAAGAGAAAGAAAAGCATATGCCCACAAAAAGACTTTTCCTTTTAAGATTTATTTATTTTTATTTTTTTAAAGATTTTATTTATTTATTTATTTGACAGAGATCACAAGCAGGCAGAGAGGCAGGCAGAGAGAGAGACGAAGGGAAGCAGGCTCCCCGCTGAGCAGAGAGCCCGACATAGGGCTCGATCCCAGGACCCCGGGACCATGACCCAAGCCGAAGGCAGCGGCCTTAACCCACTGAGCCACCCAGGCGCCCCAAGATTTATTTTTTAATTTGAGAGGGAGAGCATGCCAGGGGAGGGGCAGAGGGAAAGAGAGAGAGAGAATCCTCAAGCAGGTTCCCCGCTGAGCGTGGGGCCCAACATGGGGCTTGATCCCAGGACCCTGAGATCATGACCTGAGCCGAAATCAGGAGTCAGCTGCTTAACCGACGGAGCCAACCAGAGGCCCCAGGACTTGCACTTTTAATGTTCGCTGGAGCTCTGTTCCTAATCACTGAAAAGTAGAAAGCGCTCCAATGTGCCCCAAACAGCAGTTTCACATAATGCAAGATATCCATATGCTGGAGCCTACTTGGCTGATTTCTGATACAGGCAGCAACACAGATGAACTAGTGATTGAAAGATGTAGCACCCTGGGGTGAGTGTCAGGCCTGTTTGACACCCAGAGCCCACACTCCTGCCACCCTCCAGCCCCAATTCCATCACCCCCTAGATGGCAACTCTTAGGGAATTAGGAATGGCCCCCTCTCCTCCTTGAACAATCTGTACTTTTTCTCAGTAATGCTGAATTGGTTTGAATAATTACAGTAACAAGATTTCGGGATGCAGGAGAGACCTCCTTTAAATACTCAGGACAAAGTAATGTTGATTTTTATAAATGGAGAATGTGATCATAATAATTGATCCTTCACCCCCCCAGCGTGCCCTGAGTTTTTGTGAGCTCAGGACCCAGTGACAGGTGCCAGTGACGTCAAGGGGTGCCTCCCAGCCCTTTCTTCCAATCATGTCTTACAGGACCTATTGCAATGGATGCTTTCTTAGCCTACACATTCACTCATCCCACAAATACTTATCAAGCACCTACAATAAAACCAAAAGTCAAATTTGAAAATGTTTTCTCTACAACAGACTTATTGTCAGAGCCTAGATCATGTTGACCTTTGACCCATGAGAACAAATAATCAAGAGTTTTGTTGTTTGTTAGTTTTATTTTCTGAACCGACTTTTTTTTCCCCATTCTGCTCACCAGAGAAAGAGAGAGAAAACCCAGAACGGAGGGCCTGCCGTTCAGAAACAGAGAAGGCCTCCCTTACACTCCAGGGATCTCCTCGAGGGCAGAAACTGACCTGCTCTTGCTGGATTCTGGGGTCTTAGCAAATAATAAATTTTTGGGTAAATGTTCATTTTGCTTCATTAAATTTTAAATGATTCAACTGAAAAACAACCAGTCCCAGGGAAATTGACTAGACTCACTTTTTTTTTTTTAAGATTTTATTTATTTGACAGAGAGAGATCACAAGGAGGCAGAGAGGCAGGCGGAGAGAGAGGAGGAAGCAGGCTCCCTGCTGAGCAGAGAGCCGGATGTGGGGCTCGATCCCAGGACCCCGAGATCATGACCTGAGCCGAAGGCAGAGGCTTTAACCCACTGAGCCACCCAGGCGCCCCTAGACACACTTTTTAAATTAAGCTTCAGGTAAAGTCAGGTGAGTTGCATTTGCTCTGAGGGAAGTCATGTGCTCGGCCAAGGTAAGGACCAGAGCGGCCCCAGCAGAAAAGGCTGAAACTGGAGCCTGAAGACAGGGAAGATAGAGGACCACAGACTGAACCCTGAAAATGAAAAGGTGGAGACATTTTTGTAGAGGATCAAGGGGGCTTTGGGTTTGACAGGACAGTGCTTGTCCGTAGAGAGACTTCCAGCCAGCAGCCTGGAGGTTGAGGGAAGAGCCACCCGACAAGGTCACCTTGAGCGCTCAGCCCCACCCCTCGGCCCACTTCCCACCGCCTCCCACTCCCCCTGCCCCCCACTAACTGACAGGTTTGCTGGTGTTACCTTTTAAATATTTCTCCAGGCCCTCATAAGCTCTCCCTTCTCTCAGGTCTCCCCTGCCAGTCTCTGCCCCCTTAAATGCACCCTTCACATCAGCACCAGAGTCTGAAACAAGATTCCCAGCGTCTCTCTTTCCTGCTTAAAACTTCCCGAACACCCTCTCGTTCCTCCACACTCGGCACAAGCATCCTCTCCTCCAGAACACGGTCCCTGATGCCCCCACGATGAGCTGGGTGACCGTGACCCCTGTGCACTCAGAGCACACGGTGCAGCCTGCCTGACCACACTGAGTGGCAAGTATCTAGTGGCCGCTCCCCAGCACTCAGCCACACCTGGGCATCTCTGAGCTCCGCCCCCGTGCCGGTGCCCAACGCACACGGGTGTTTGGTCATCTTGGGAAGGAGGAGGAGAGGAGGGAACAAAGAGGCCCAGGGGTGCCTGGGTGGCTCCGTCGGTTGAGCGTCTGACTCTTGGTTTTGGCTCAGGTCGTGATCTCAGGATTATGGGGTCGAGCCCCGCGACGGAGTCTGCTTGAGATTTTCTCCTCTTCCTTCTCTGTCCCCCTCAGTTCCTCCCATGGCTTGTGCTCTCTGTCTCTCTCTCTAAAATAAATGGATAAAATCATAAAAAATTTTTTTAAAAGAAAAAGAAAGAAAGAGGGCCAGATACTAATCTTGAAAACTGTCTATGTATGGTAAGCAATCAGCCAAGGTTCCCTCATCTGACCAGAAGGCGCCCTGTCTGTGGCTGAGGCAGGACCCATGGGGACTCCTAGCTTTGCCAGGGCCTAGCTGGTGGACGCTGGGCAGGCTGCCTCATGTCTCTGGGCCTCAGTCTTCTCGGTAAGATTAGGGGGTTGGTCCAGATGAACTCCACAGTCCTCAGCCCTCATTCCAGGGGCACTACAGGTCCAGCCCCCTCTCAGCACCCAGGAACCTCCAGCATTGGCCCCGCCAGTGCCCCCCTGTCCGGTCCCTGGACCTCCCTCATTCAAAGTTGGCAAGAAACCATGACAGCCTCTTTAGATGGTGGTGACAGTCACGGCCTGACCCGTGGACTCCCCCAACAGCTTTTGTTGGAGATTAAACTCTGCTTCTTTTCAGAGATTACACAGCTGTTTGAAGAGACTGGGCTTACTTCTCATAAACTGCTGAGTCCAGAGGCCATGCCTCTGAACATTCTTCATTGTCTTCTTTAAAACCTCATTAAATTCCTCTTTCCCCCCACTGTTGGAAAGGAGGCTACCAGGGCTTGGGAAGGCACAGTCCTCCTCCCACAGCAGCCTTCCCTCCCTAACTGGGCGGCACCCTCACTGAATAAGGAAGCACTGCTGGGCTCAGACCAGGCACTAAGGCGCCCCTGGCCCCCCCTACCGGTGAAGAGAGGAATTGAAGGACATAGTCTCTCCCCAAGTTCCTCGGAGACTTGTAGGAAACACAGGTAAGAGCTATTGAGGAGGATGGTAATAAAAGGAGTACACACCCCAATCTGAAATTAGTTCTATCTTTTATCTCCCAATGCTATACAAGTTCCACAAGGATGGAGACCTTGTCTCGCATGCTCACCACTGGATTACCTGCGTGCTGTGATCTGCACATTCAAGAGGAATCTGTTGAATGAAAGCATGTTATGTTCCTTGTCATATCCCCAGCTCTTAGAGCAAAGCTTGGTTTAATAAATTCTTGCTAAAACAATGAATGAATAAATGAGGGAGGCACAGGGCAGGGCTTTGAAGGATGAGTAGGAGTTAATGAGCCAAAGAAAATAAAAAGAAAGGGGCAGGTGGGTGGCGGGGCACCTAGCTGGCTCAGTGGGTAGAGCATGCAATTCTAGATCTCAGGGTCATGAGTTTGAGCCCCACACTGGGCATAGGATTTACATTTTTAAAAAAATTTTAGGGGCACCTGGGTGGCTCAGTGGGTTAAGTCTCTGCCTTCAGCTCAGGTCATGATCTCAGGGGCCTAGGATCGAGCCCCACATTGGGCTCTTTGCTCAGCGGGAGACTGCTTCCCCTCTCTGCCTGCCTCTCTGCCTACTTGTGATCTCTCTCTCTGTCAAATAAATAAATAAAATCTTTTAAAAATTTTTAATAAAAATTAATAAAACAAAGGGACAGGAGATTTCAAGGGCACAGAGGATGACATTTACAAAAGCAAATGAAAGCTGGATTTCCAGTGAATAGAAACTTGTTAGAAGCGGCTCAATATTTATCTGAAAATGATTTTAACTAAAGTGTGATGGAAAAGTGGTAGAAGACCAGCTAGGTTTTCTCATTTCTTTCCCTTCTACCACCAAAGTATCTGCTTGAGATCGTTAATGCAGTCACAGAGTCCTGGGTTTTTCCACTATATTAATCACAATTTTTTTTGTCTGCAAGTGACAGAAATTTAATTCAAGCTAGCTCAAGCAAAAGAACTAGCAAATGTAGGTTTCTTCCATTCTATGTGTGTTATGTATCTGTCTGTCTGTCTGTCCGTCTATCAGCTATCTAGCCTTGGATCTTCTCCCTTCCAGATAGAATAGTCCCATTCT
Organism: Taxidea taxus jeffersonii; assembly: GCA_003697995.1. Taxonomy (NCBI): domain Eukaryota; kingdom Metazoa; phylum Chordata; class Mammalia; order Carnivora; family Mustelidae; genus Taxidea; species Taxidea taxus. The sequence goes on along the minus strand of ML093108.1, from coordinate 67,288 downwards.
CTCCTATCTCAAACAGCTTCCTGTTTATAGGGAGGGAGACATCTATGACCTCAGCAGCTCTGGAACCATTCATATAAAAATCCCAAGAAGAGACCTGATGGGTTTTGTTTGAGTCGTATGCTTACCCAAGACCAGCCCCTTGATTGGGCTAGCAAGCGTCATGCCCTCCCGTGATGGACAGTACCATGACTGATGGACCCAAGAGAAGGAGAGGAATGTTGCTCCCAATGCTGGGTAAGATCAGTCCATGGCCTGCCAGGTGTCAGGCAGCTGGCCAGCTGCCACGTGTGGACCTCCGGCAGTCAGGGCCTCATGCAGCATGAGAGAAAGTAAACTCTAAATACGGCCTATTTTGTGGTTGACTGTAACTTCTTCTCTGGGCCTTAGTTTCTCCATCTATAAAATGAGGATGTTAGGCTATAGCCATCCTCAAAGGTCCCTTCCAAATATGACGTTCTGAGATGTTTATTTACGTTTAAAGTCTTGCTCACTTGGATAATGGCAATGTCTGATATTTTGCTTGATTAACTCATGAGGTAGGTTTGGATATTTTATCTTTGTTGTTCTCAGTCATTTCAAAAATACCAAATCTATTGTTCAGCAAAGGAATCTAATCTTTTTCCCAAAGCACATTTTTCAGTTTCCTTCAGAATGTCAGTTATTTGAATCATCACCTCGGGAAGAATGAGATATTTGGGGGTGAAGGACTTTCAATCGATCCCAATTTATGATGCTGGGGCCCCAAACTTGTATGATTTCTAATTGATGCCGGCAGCTGCAGGAAAGGAAATCATTGCTCCTTCATGTTATTTGGGTCCCATGTGACTTTCATGTTATTTGGGGTCACATTCCAAAGTGGGTTCTCTGAACCTAGAACCTTCGCTGCTTTATATTCATTGAGCTCCATGATGAGGTGCAGGGAAATGACGATCGCGGACACACCAGCCCTTCACAGGTCCCAAACTCTGCTCCTCTTCCGAGCCCTTCCGCTTGTCCCTCCCCCGTCTCCAGCAGTCCTGGGCCAGATCCCGGCACAGAGAAGGAGAATGCACTCACAGCCAACTGCTAGTTGGTAAAACTTGAATTCAAAACCCAAGACGTCTGACTTCTGGTCTCCACGTTCTGTTTCAACACCATTATCTCCTGCCTCCTCTTCACCTCCAACCACATTCAGAGCCTCCTTGTCCAGGGGACTAAAACCAAGCCCAAGCCTTCCTCACCCTTAGTTCCCAAGGCCTCCTTCGTGACACCGTGACCTTGACCACCAGCCACTCCAGGCCTTTCTATTTTGCTTCGTGCAGCCTCTTGAGTTGGCACTCTGGCTTCCAGGCACCTGCTCTATATGCAGAGAAAGCTCTTTCCTTAACTCAAGCCTGATCATCGGACTCCCTGAGGGAGCCTCTAACACAGCCGGGCCTTTGTCTAATGGCTGAGGCTGGCCCCCCTCACGTGTATCTGCGCTCCGTCTGGGCCCCCCCTGGGCCCCCCACCCGCAGCCTCCCTCTCCTGCACACAATGGAAGGCCTGTGTCTTTCTCTCACCACCATGACACTGTTACAGCGGCTGCCGAGGCGGCTGCCAACCCTCGGGGCTGCAGGAAACCTTCCCAGCCTGACTCCCATTGCTGACAAAGTCAGCAGTTGGGTTGATCCTGGGTCACAGGCCTAGATCCCGCGAGACCACTGGCTCAGGGAAGAGGTGACCGGACTTTTCCCAGAACTTCCCCCTCACGTCCAGGAGAAGCAGCCTGTTCCTCAGAGATCCCAGCTTTCTTCAACTGTCTCGAGAGGGAGAGGCCACGGCTTGATATCAACACCAAAAATTTTCTGATGGGAAGAATCCCCGATTGTCCTCTTCATCATTTTCCCAATGAGTCTAATACAAGCCACTCTATCCCACCATCCATCCATTTTCATCTATTCTTTTATTTGTAAAAATATTTATTGGACTCTTCCTGGATAACTGATGAAGCCGATCTACCTTTTCAGAGCTCTCCTATTCCCCATGCCTCAAAGCCCCCCATAAATGCTTCCTCAAACACCACAGTTTTCCTAGCGTTGCTGTTTTAATCCCGTTTCGTAGCAGAACCTTCTAACCCTTGCTGCACCCCGCTGTCCCCAGCACTCAGGCCTTCCCAGGCTGACTGGCCCTGTGATTCCTGTCAGTGCTGCTCCAGGCTCGGAGGGAAACACCCAAAGTCAGAGTTTCTTATTGTCCAGACCCCTGGATCCGCCACCCTTTCCAAGTCCATCCTTTCTGACAGGACACATCTGCCCTCGCTCGTCGTGTACTTCATTAGCCGCCCAGTCTGTCTGTGTCCTGCTACTCCGGCCATTCAGCCCGATAACTGGGTTCATCCTCCCTGCAAAGCACCGTGGTCATGCCTTGTATGGACTCTACCATGCGTTCATGTCTGCTGCTCGGAGGATTTTTTTCAGTCATTTAACAAATATTTGTTGAGCACCTACCATATTCCAATGACTCTGCAAGGCCGCTGAGGCTATAACAAAAATATAAATGCAATCTGGAAAGAAAGACAACAATGGGCCAGGAAGGCAGTAAGGGTGATGGGCACTGGTTGCGGAGTGTTTCACAGCAGCGCTGAGCTGGGCCCTGGAGGGGTCTGTCAGGAAAGGAGAGGAGGGACCGGTAACCTGGGACGCCTGGGTGGCTCAGTTGGTTAAGCGGCTGCCTTCGGCTCAGGTCATGATCCCAGCGTCCTGGGATCGAGTCCCACATCGGGCTCCTTGCTCGGTGGGGAGCCTGCTTCTCCCTCTGCCTCTGCCTGCCACTCTGTCTGCCTGTGCTCTCTCTGACAAATAAATAAATAAAATCTTTAAAAAAGAAAAAACCTCCCTTGCACGGGTTCAAGGTCTGTTCTTGTCCCTGAGCAGAGAGTGTTTGCTTTGAGTCTGCCCCTCCTCCACCAGCTCAAACACCCTGCCCCTCCCACCTTCCTCAGCCCTCCTCCATTGTGAATTGTTTGTCCGCGTCCCAACTAAATGAGAAATTCCAGCAGGGCAGGACCGGCAGTCTCTTGAGCCCAGCCCAGCCCACGGTCCACAGGATGTGTTGTAAATGTTCGAATTAGGCATTCTGGCAGAGCCCCTCGGTGTTACAGCGGGGCGGAGCGAAGGCGGCCCTCCTAAAGGTGACATTTCCCCACCAATCAGAGGATGTGCACCAATGGGGCTGAGATGGGCCACTTTCCGGCCTGGACCTTAACAATGCTGCTCACACTCGTCCATGCCCTCTTCCCTCTTCTGGCGAACACCCAGACGGGGCTGCAGCCCCGCCTAGACCATGACCTGCAAAAGAAATCAACATCCCGGTTCCTTAAGCCGCTGCAGTGTTGGCTCCCTTTGTTAGAGCTGACTAGCTTTACCCCAACTGATGCACCTGCCTGTCAGCTTTCCAGTTGCCAAGATCCGGGGGCTGGATGGATTTCTAGCAACACCGTGCTGCCATCAGCAAGAGCTAAGTCCCACTTTGCCCCAGCTGCAAAGTTGCCCTAGGGTGGCTGAAAGCCAATGTCCCGAATGACCTTTGCACTTGCTTTTCTGAACTTTCCCTCTTCCCCAGGCGCTGCCTGAGGCTTGTGGGCAGGTGTGTTCTCAGAGACAGGGAGCCTCAGAGTAGAGCTTGACTCGGGATACAATTCCTGATGATCCCCCCCCAGCTTGACTCTTCTCTCAAGAGTTTTGCTGTTTTAAAACCTAAACCCAGTCATCTCAACCCTGATTTAGGACCTGGATCAGACCCAATGCCTCCCGCCAAAAACAAATATCCTATAATGTCCCCTTTGTGTTCCTGAAATTAAATTAGCATTACCCCCTGGCACACAATTCTGAAAGTCAGTGTCATGCCCTAATGGAAATATCAAGGAGAAATAAAATGAGGGTCGCTTGTGATAATAGCACGTTTCAATACAGAGAGGTTTGGTGGCTTTAGGAGCCAGCGGAAGTATGAGTTGCTCCCGGCCTGGAGCAGAGCCCCCCCCCCCCCCAGCCCATCCCCTCCACCCCCCGCGAATCTGGCAGCTGCAAATGCAGACTGGTACAGCTGTGGGATTCTGGAAGCTCACGGCCACAAGTGGGATTGCCATCAGGGATCCGATCTTTTTGAAAGGTGAACAGCTCTTGGGAATTGTTCCCCCCACCTCCAAAGCCAGTCTTTCCTTGATTTCCACAACAGTCGCCTTCCTGGAAAACTGGGCATTTGAAAATGGGCAACAAATACTTTATGAGTAAAACAGAGTTCAGTTTTAGGCTCAGGTCATCCCAAACACGTTCTCCCCTCCGCCACACACAACAGGCACCCAGCAGTCATGCCGGCCAGAGGATAGAGAGTTCTTGGTTGGGGCACCACCTGGAGCATTTCAGCCCGTCTAGTGTCTCTGCCCCCTCCCCCACTGAGCGCTGAGAACGTCCCAACCCAACCCTTAAGACAACCCAACATACCCACACATTCAAAGGCCCCTTCAGGCAGATACTTCCTCCCCCATGAGAACCGTTGGCTCAAACTGAGAAGACACACAGAGAGGTGAAGGCCATATCGAAGCTTTTCCTGAAGATGACTTGAGTTTTTCTTCACAGCTTGCTGAAAATGAGGCATCCCCTCATCTTGATTTTCTGTGACTATCTGGACTTGCTAGACGTGTGTTCAGAGAAGGAATCGGCCGTGTTCAGAAGAGACCGTGGGAGCCTCCAGGTTTCGGGTGGTGCTCGTCTCTCCCCCCCGCACAACACCCCCCCTGCCGCTGCGGCTCTGGGATAGAGACCTTACTTCCCAGCCTCTGTGTTTAAAAAGGACATATAAATGAAGCCAGAGGCTGAAACTGAAAGCCAGTTCTCACATCCCTCTCATGTCCTGCCGATTAATAGTGTCTTGGAATGAGTCGCATGGAGATGTTGACTGTTTCTGAGCGTGTGTTCACCTAAAATGCCATTTTTCCATGTTTCTGTGATGCCAGGCAGCCAAGATGGACACCATTTCTCAAAGAAACATGCCTGTAAATCAGGTTTCACCTGGGCTGGGGTGAGCCCAAAACACCAGTAAGCCCTCCTCAGATTTAGGAAACTGGGGGGCTTGAGTGCTTGGTCTTCTGATCCTTCCAAAGAGACCAGCCTCTCAGCTTTCCCTCGCCAAAGTAACCCCCATTTTCTCCACAGGCCTCTGTGTTGCCTGAACTCTATGTGGCTCCCTAAATGGCCTTGTGGACAAGTACTCCTGTGCTCACAGATGTAGGCACTGAAGGGACAGTGACAGGGAAAAGTGAGCCAGATGTCCCTCCTGTCAGGAATGTAGGGCCAGGCAGGCTCCTCCTCGGGCCTCAGATCCTGATCGCCCCTCCCCCGAGGCAGCGCCTCACCTTCCTCACCACATGCCACCCCGTCACCTCATTTCCTCCTCTGTCCTAGGCCATTTTTAACTGTCTGACCGGGAAGGATCTGACCTGACAGGCCAATTAAATATTAATACCGTGATTGAAGAGTCCGTGTGCAAATCAATTAAAAATAGGACTTGTGGAGCTGAGACATTTTCAATCTATTTTTCCTTCCTGTCAGGAAAGCTCTTGCCAGGGAGCTCAGACCCCAGGGCCCTGAGGTGGGGATTGATCCTAGAAGGTGCCCATAGGTTCTGTCAGTGGGGCAGCCAGTCACTACCACCCTCCTCAGAGAGGGGCGGGTGAAGGGGCTGATGTGACCTTTCTCCTACCAGGAGGGACAGGGAGCCCCTGCACAGTGGCCTCCTCCATCAAAGTCTTCCCCAGGACAAGCTGCCACCCTCGCGACTCCCATCCGGTGCCCGTTGCCTCAGACGTTTGTAAGTATTTGCTTGTTGTGTTTGCACTGCACCCTAGAACGTGAGGGAAACACTAAGAGCAGGGACCATTCTCTTCATCTTTCCACAAGATCCCCACCCAGTTTCTGGAAACTGGTACGCAATTAATAAATCTCTCTGCGATGAGTCAACAGGGCAATGAAATCTGCCACTTTGTCATGCTTCCTTGTTTCTAATGAAAATCTGTTGAATGACAATTATTAATCGTTTAACTTTTCTACCCCCTTCCAGCTCGACTTGAGGTGCCATCTGGGTGACAGTATAAGGTACAAAATTTGTCTCTGAGATTTCTGGAAGCCCAGGCTGAAAGGGAGACAATGGAAGTTATTTTCTCTTCCAGAAGAACACGGATTGGTCAGCAGGGAGAAAGTTTTCCTGAAATTCTGCCCCTCTTGAGGCACAGAAATCCCTAAGTGTCATTGCGCTGTTCCTCACATAAGCCACACTCGTTCCTGCCACAGGACTTGCCTGCTGCCTGGAATGTCGGCATGGAGCTTCTCAACGTGTGCCTCACTGCTCAAGTGCCCCTCAGAGCGGCCATCCCTGCCTCTTCTCCCTTGGGGTTCCCTGTGGGCCCTCTTTTTTATTTTTCCGCCTTGCACTTACCCCTTCAAAATCATCTTACTTCTTTGCTTGCTTACTTGCGGTCTGTCTCCCTCAAAGACTGTAAACTTCATGAGGGCAGGAAGTTCTCTGTTTTGTTCATTGCTGTACCCCAAGCCCCTCCAGTGGCACTTGGGACCCAGCAGCCTTTAAATATATATTGCCTGAGGGGCACCTGGGTGGCTCAGTGGATTAAAGTCTCTGCCTTCAGCTCAGGTCATGATCCCAGGGTCCTGGGATCAAGCCCTGAGTCGGGCTCTCTGCTCAGCAGGGAACCTGCTTCCTCCTCTCTCTCTCTCTCTCTGTCTGCCTCTCTGCCTACTTGTGATCCCTGTCTGCCAGTTAAATAAATAAAATCTTAAAAAAAAATAAATAAATAAACATATACTGCCTGAATCATGACTCAAAGACATAGTCTCAACCAGGGTTTGAGGGAAGCACAGAAACATTGTTTTAAAAGGAGACTCTGGTTTTGGACACCCTCTGACAGATATGAGCTAACGTGTTCCAGACTCTGCTTTCTTGTAACAATTTCATACAGAGATAGAACACAGAGGATCTATAAATGGATAACATCAACAGCTTTCTGGGTCTGTCATCTGCCTCACACATCAGGGGGCCTAAGATGAGCTTTGACAAATCTCCACTCAAGGTCAGCTGTTTTTTTTTTTTTTTTCACATATATGGATATATTCTATAGAAAGGGTCGCACTGTGTTGCCCAGGTTGGAGTGCAGTGATGAGTCACAGGCACGTTCTCACAACTGATTAGCCTGGGAATTTTGACCTGCTCTGGTTCCAGTGTGGGCTGGTTCACCTCTCCTTAAACAACATTGTGGTCACCTACTCCCAGGAGGGCACCATCTTGATGCCAGACTTCGTGTGGACCCCAGTCGGCACAGTGCTCTTTAGGTCAGCACCCCTGAGCTCAGGTGGTCCTCCTGCCTCAGCCGCTCAAGGAGCAAGGACCACAGGTGCCACCACCACACCCAAGATCGGTTCCTCATTGGTCTCCGACAAGTATTCTAATAGAACTCTTCAAATTTGCCTAAAGTGAGAGCCTTCTAGACAACGAGGCAAGTTCCTATTCACCTGCAAGTATTTAAGGGCTGGATTTACAGTCTCGTCTGCAGAAAAGTCAACCATCTTCAGCAGAAACATGGCTATTGGCAGAGAGCCTCAGTTCTTTCCCACAGGATCTCTCCACAGGACTCCTAGAAGGTCTTCATGACATGCTAGTTGGCTTCTTCTACAGCAAGTGATCCAAGACAGAAAACAAAAAGGAAGATTCAGTGACTTCTATGACCTAGTCTCGCGGCCATACACTTTTACTTCCACCATATTCCATTTTTGGAAGTAAGTCACCAAGTTCAGGCCATACTCAAGGGAAGGGGAATTAAGCTCCACCTTTTAAAGGGAGGTGAATGAAACCACTGCATCATCGTGCACAAAACAGCCTCAGCCAGAGAAATAGATACGACAGCCATTACCAACCAGAGAAGTTCCTTATTGTGTGAGAGGGACCACAGTGTACTGAAGAGATCATGAATAGTAATTAGACCTTCCAGAACTCAAACCCACCACGTACCAGCCGAATGAATCTGAAGAAGACCCTTACCTTCTCAGAGCTTTCATTTTCTTTTGTTTAAAATTGAGATAATGTTACCTAATATGCTGGCATGGTATGAGAAATAGGGAAAATGCATGTCAGTCTCTTTCGGATACACAGTAACTATTCATGAAATGACAGGTGTTATTAAATTATACTGAGACACTTCTTTAGTTTTTGAAAAACTATGAATTGGTACACTGTACAGTACAGAAAATGAATTACTTAATTGAAAAGAATTACTTGGGGCGCCTGGGTGGCTCAGTGGGTTAAAGCCTCTGCCTTCAGCTCAGGTCATGATCTCAGGGTCCTGGGATTGAGCCCCGCATTGGGCTCTCTGCTCTGCAGGGAGCCGGCTTCCCTCTCTCTCTGCCTGCCTCTCTGCCTACTTGTGATCTCTCTCTGTCAAATAAATCAATAAAATCTTAAAAAAAAAAAGGAAAAAATTACTTAAGATACATCATATATTTGCTACTGTCCGATTCAATGATTTTGGTTTCATACTCAGCTCCTCCTTCTGGGACGCTTTGTGCGTGCGTGCGTGTGTGTGTGTGTGTGTGTACCCTGCCTAATTCTCCAAAGACTCAAGGCTAACAAAATATCAATTGCAAAATGAATACATTAAAAATGAAATTTTAAGGGGCACCAGGCTGGCACAGTGCCTTCGGCTCCAGTCATGATCTCAGGGTCCTGGGAACGAGCCCCATGTCAGGCTCCCTGCTCAGTGGGGAATCTGCTTCTCGCTCTCCCTCTGCACCTCCCCCCACCATTTTTTTTCTCTCTCTCTCTCTCTCTCTCAAATAAATAAGATCTTTAAAAAATGACATTTTAGGGCGCCTGGGTGGCTCAGTGGGTTAAGGCCTCTGCCTTTGGCTCAGTTCATGATCACAGGGTCCTGGGATCGAGCCCCGGGTTGGGCTCCCTGCTTGACAGGGAGCCTGCTTCCCTTCCTCTCTCTCTCTCTGCCTGCCTCTCTGCCTACTTGTGATCTCTGTCTGTCAAATAAATAAATAAAATCTTAAAAAAAAAAAAAAGAAAAGAAAAATGACATTTTAAAAACACAGAAAGAAACAAACAGAAACTCGGGAATATGCAAAGCACAAATCAAAAGAGCAAAAAAAGGCTAAAATGAGGGAGTGAAGTAAAAATTTGAGGCAACATTTAGCTGTAAGCCAAAATGAGGGAAGAACCGTCATCAAGGTCATAAGGAGATACAAAACATCTTTCCTAGAACTTGATTCTGAAAGGAATGTCTCAAGAGGGAGTCACCATAGAGCACACAAAGATGTAGGACCATCCCAAAGGGAGGTACCTAACGACTTTCATGAACCTGCAGCATCCTGCCAACATACAGAGGGGATGACCTCAAGGCACCACTCAATAATGGCAACCCTGCAATGGTCACAACTGCCTGGTGCGTCTGGAGAAATTAATGGAAGGTGGCCTGCCCATCTTCTGCAAATACTCAGTGACCAGACGAAGAGGATAATAACCATAGTGTGAGTTTTCTGAATACTGCCTAGGGATGGGACAGTAAGCGGAATGCTTTACATGTATGATCTCATCGAATCTTTACAAGAACTATGAAACTGATAGGTGTCACCCCCTTTTGCTGATGGGCAAACTGATACACAGAGACAAGGGATAACACAGAGAGTGAGCAGGAGGGTCAGAATCTACACCTGGGCAATCCAGAGCCTGCCCTCCAAGACACCTCATGATGGAACCCGGAATACGAGGGACTGAGATGGGATCAGGTATCCATAAGGAAACCCGGAAGGCCTGGAAGGCCAAGGTGAGGCCCTCCAGTGGGGATTGCGGCTCATGGAGTGGGGTTTGAGTGGCTCTAGGATTACAAGCAACATTAACAGGGAAGGAGGCGGTCCAAGAACCAGAGCAAACTCCATCACTCTTCATAGTTTGGTTGAAAACCATGGTGTTGCCCTTGTTCTGCTCACTGTGGAACTCGGACAACACAGCACCCAGGAGCCTGGACAGGCTAGCGACCCAGGTTATGGGTCTTAGGTAGATGCTGCCCTAGAAGAAATCGGTTTCCAAATAAGATTAGCAAAAGCATCAAGATCCATTAGCTTAATAAAGTCTCTGGGATATTCTGTGGTCAAGAAATCCATTTCACACCCTTTAATCTGCCAGTTCCCAAACTTGTTTGTTGGAACCTGGGTTAACATCCTGCAGAACTAAGCAAATGCTGGCCCAGCCTGTCTCCAAGATCCCTTCCAGCTCAATGATTCTACGGTTTCAGGTCTTTAAAAAGGCAACTTTGAAGCCAGAATGCCTAAACTTGATTTCAAGCTCTGCCTCTTGCTCACCGGAAAACCTGGGGACAGTCAGTGTCTCAGACCCTCAGTCTTCTTATCTGTGAAATGGGGATCATTATGTGATCTGTGTCATTATGCTGCTGTGAGGATCACAATAGGTCTAAATGCTGTGAAAGCAACTTACAAACTGGACATGGCCTACTCATATTAGCTGTTACTATGATAAATTAAAAATGAAACAAAACTAGAAATGAAACTTGATCGGTTTCATCTCACCAAGTCATCTGCTGGGAACCGCTTTCCTATGACCCTGCCTGTTCTTATACTCCAGGGCAAAGATATGTTTTTTTTTAAGATTATTTATTTATTTATTTATTTGACAGAGAGAGACACAGCGAGAGGGCACGTAAGCAGGGGGAGTGGGAGAGGGAGAAGCAGACTTCCTGCCGAGCAGGAAGCCCGAGGCAGGGCTCAATCCCAGGACCCTGGGATCATGACCTGGCAGACGCTTAACAATTGAGCCACCCAGGCGTCCCTAGAGTAAAGATGGGTAATTTTTTTAAGGATTCTTATTTATTTATTTGACAGAGAGATCACAAGTAGGCAGAGAGGCAGGCAGAGAGAGAGGGGGAAGCAGGCTCCCTGCTGAGCAGAGAGCCCAATGCGGGGCTCCCAGGACCCTGCGATCCTGACCTGAACCGAAGGCAGAGGCTTAACCCACTGAGCCACCCAGGTGTCCCAAAGATGCGTATTTTTAAAAGAGAGCAAATCCTGCAAATTCTCTTCCTCTTTTTCAGATTGATTTTTCTAAAAATATTTTTAATTTATTCATTTGAGAGAGATTGAGAGAGAGCGCTCACAAGAACACTAGGAGGGGGGAGGGCTAGAGGGAGAGTGAGAAGCAGACTCCCTGTTGAGCAGGGAGCCCCATGTGGGGCTCCATCCGAGGACCCCGTGATCATAACCTGAGCCGATGGCAGACACTCAACCAACCGAGCCACCCAGGTGTCCCTCAGATTGACACTTTTGATGTCATTTCAACTTAGTATATGTGTCTGGTAGGGAAATGAATTTATTTTATTTTAAAGATTTTATTTATTTATTTGTCAGAGAGAGAGCAGGAGCGAACACAGGCAGGCAGAGGCAGAGGGAGAAGCAGGCTCCCCGCTGAGCAAGGAGCCCAATGTGGGACTCAATCCCAGGACGCTGGGATCATGACCTGAGCCGAAGGCAGCCGCTTAACTAACTGAGCCACCCAGGTGTCCCAGGGAAATGAATTTAAGAAAACAAAGAAATGATTTGTTCTTCTACCCAGCAACCCTCTGGTTGATGAGTCCCTCTGGTTGGTGCTTTTCATTCAATGTCAAAGCCTGGTGGTCCAACTGGAAACAGAATGGAAGGCAAAGGGAGACTCTTAGAAGAAATCCCTCAGAGAGAAATTCCACTACAGGAAGTCCAAAACAGACAGTCCTAAGACACAGCTCCTCAGGAGAAAAGTCGTCCTGGTCTTTCCAGAGCAGGTCTCTTCCTAAGTAGAAAAAACGGTGCTTTTTCACGTCTCATGCTGATACCTGGTGACAAAGAGTCATCCTGACCCAGACTATACCTCCTGCCTTCTGCACATAATAAATAATATAAATTTATGTTATGAAAAAAAATCACATCCCAAATTCTTCCACCCGGGTTTATTATTCTCCATGGTCCTTATCCAAATCATGACTCTTGGTCAGTTCAAAAGAACATCTTCTATTTGGGCAGTGTTTTTAGTTTTTAAAGAATTGCATTTTTAATTTTACAAAGAAGCTGAAGGTCTAATATTGAGTCTGCAATGATGCAACTTTCTCTCTCTCACTCCCTCTCTCTCTCTCAGATTTATTTACTTATTTGAACATGGGAGAGAGAGAGAGAGAGAGCCTAAGTGCATGCATAGGGCAGGTGGGGAAGAGGGAGAGAAGCAGACTTCCTGCTGATCACAGAGCCCAACTAGGGGCTTGATCTCCCGACCCTGAGATCATGACCTGAACCAAAATCAGGAGTTGGATGTTTTGTATTTCCCTGATGCCAAGTGATGGGGAGTATTTTTCCATGTGTCTGTTGGCCACTTGTATGTTTTTGGAGAAATATCTGTTCATGTTTGTCTTCTGCCCACTTCTTGATTGGATTATTCGTTCTTTATATGTTGAATTTGATATGTTCTTTATAGATCTTGGATACTAGCCCTTTATCTGATATGTCATTTGCAAATACCTTCTCCCATTCCCTAGGTTGCCTTCTGGTTTTGTTGGCTATTCCCTTTGCTGTGCAGAAGTTTTTTGTCTTGATGAAGTCCCAATAGTTCATTTTTGCTTTTGTTTCCCTTGCCTTTAGAGATGTATCTAGCAAGAAGTTGCTGCAGCCGAGGTCACAGAGGTTGCTGCCTGTGTTCTCCTCTAGGATTTTGATGGATTCCTGCCTCAGATTTAGGTCTTTCATCCATTTTGAGTTTCTCTTTGTGTATGGTGTAAGAAACTGGTCCAGGTTCAGCCATCAGAAAGGATGAATACTTAACATTTACATTGACGTACATGGAAATGGAGGGTATTATGCTGAGTGAAATAAGTCAGTCAGAGAGGAACAATCATCATATGATTCCACGTATGTGGAATGCCAGAAATATGCAGAGGATCAAAAGGGGAAGGGAGGGAAAACAATGGGAAGTCATCAGAGAGGGAGAAAAACCATGAGAGACGTAACTATAGGAAACAAACTGAGGATTTCTGGAGGGGAGGTGGGTGAAGGGTAGGGGGTGGGGGTAACTGGGCGATGGGTGTTAAGGCAGGCACGTGGTGTGACGAGCACTGGGTGCTGTATGTAACTGATAAATTATTGAACACTACATCTGAAACTAACGATGTGCTCTACGTTGGCTAATTGAATCTAAATTTTAAAAAATGAAGAAAAGAAAAGTCGGATGCCTAATTGACTGAGCCACCCAGGCGCTCCCGCGATGATGCAACTTTGTCATTTGATTTTTTTTTTTTTTTCTGTAAGAGTATTTCAGATTCTGACTGAATCACTGACTTTCACATTGAAGGACGTTCTTGGACAGGCTGGTTCTGGGATTCCTCAGGGAAAGCGTTAAAAAAATGAAGCAGCCCTCCTCCCGGGGAGCACCATGGGGCCCGGCAGGTGCGGGATGTCTGCAGCAACATCAGTAGGAAATGATGGTTTCCTGCATTTTATTCCATGTCTAGTGTAAATTCAAAAACCCAGCTTCTGCATTTCGAAAATGTCCTGGTTGCTGAAATCCTACCACAACTTCTCATTTCTCCTTTCAGTTTTATGAAAAACGTGGTGCATTAGCACGGGGGAGAAAATGTAACCCCCTAAAATAAATGAAGGAAACCTCACTTAAAATGGAGCCGGGAGCCCTGAGGAGGGAGCTCTCACCCACGCGCCGCTCCTTGCCACCTCAGAACCAGCAGCAGGAGCTAAGAATTATTTCCACAAGGGAAGAAATGTCTCACATAGGAATTCAAGCTCCTGCCTTTTTTTTTTTTTTTTTTAGTTTATTTATTTATTTATTTACTTATTTTAGGTAATCTCTTCACCCAAGTGGGGTTCGAACTTAGGACGCTGAGGTCCATGCTCTTCAGACTGAGCCAGCCACTTGCTCCTCTCCTGCTTGTTAAGAAAAGGAAGATCCCTCCCTGTGCTGGCAACAAGCACCAGCCACCACTTACAGCCCATGGGAAACCGCTACAACGTAATTCTCTTTTCGTTTAAAACGACCCACCACAGTTTCCTCCCAAAACCTAGTAAAAGGCTGACCTTCCTTGTGTCTCTTCGGAGCAGCCTGTGGTTCGCCATTGCTTGCTTGTCTTCTGCCATGCCCAAACAAATTCATTTTTTAGCTTAAATAAAATCGCTCTTAGCTCTGTTTAAACTTAACAAACCTCTCTTCGTTTTGTTTATTTACCATATTTTATTTACCATATTTTCTGGGTTATTTGTCATAACTTGGGTAGACTTGGACAAACCTCTCCAAAATAGAAAATTCCATCGGTAAATTGTTTTTGATATGTGCTCTCTGAAGAAACTGCGAAGGCCTTCTGTTTCATCATTGGGTGATTTTCCCCCATCGAAACTCATATCCTATTTTAAACTGTTTCACCTTAAAATGACGAAGTAGCCCCTTAAGCATGATATAGTGTCTATGGTTTTAATTTGTTTATTAAAAAATAATTGGTCTCCCAAGTAGCATTAGGTTTGAAAAAGAATGCTGTTGTGTTCAGTGCTTTATTTTCCAGTCTTTACAGTTCTACAGTGTAATTTTTATCTCCCTGTTTTTCAAGCGAGACCCTTCATTATTAGCATAACTTTCTAGCCCCAAGATGTACAGTAACATCAACCTTGGTGTTGAACTTTAGGGCTGTCTGATTCTAAAGTCTCCTGTACATCATACTGACTTTCTCACAGCCAACAGAACAGGAGCGTGGAATTCCAAAAATTCCAGAAAGAAATCCTTAGACATCATCTACCAACAGCTCCATTCCATGGCAGGAATTGGACCCAGAGAAGTGAAATGCCTTGTTCTCATTCATGGAGCTAATTAGGTGACAAGTGTCATCACTTCTCAGCATCTCCTGACTCTGGGTCTCTTCCTGAACAGTAAAACTCGGTGTGAGATTTTGCTGGGAATCCCCCTGCAAAGGGATACATGAGAAAAGAGCGTTCACCCTACTAGGATCTGTTTTGACACATAACACTGGCAAATATGGGGGGTTTCCACACCAAGCAGTCCTGTTCTCTGCAGACATCAGCTGGATATCCTAGCATTTAATTCAATCATGACACCACCCGGTTAGTGCAGACCCCACTGGCTCAATTCCACAAGACTGTCCACAACTGCAGACACCAGTCGTAAGTTGTGAGTCCCAGGTCATCCACACTTAAAGTCCAACTTGGTTACAAATTGGGGGTTCCCATGACCCCCTCCGTCTCAGCCTGATAATCTGCTGTTAATGGCTCACAGAATTCAAGGAAACACTTAACTTACTACTATCAGGGACGCCTGGGTGGCTCAGTGGGTTAAAGCCTCTGCCTTCGGCTCCGGTCATGATCTCCGGGTCCTGGGATCGAACCCCACATCGGGCTCTCTGCTTGGTGGGGAGCCTGCTTCCCTTCCTCTCTCTCTGCCTGCCTCTCTGCCTACCTGTGATCTCTTTCTGTCGAATAAATAAATAAAATCTTTTTTTTAAAAAGTGATAAAGGATATTATAAAGGATACA
Organism: Taxidea taxus jeffersonii; assembly: GCA_003697995.1. Taxonomy (NCBI): domain Eukaryota; kingdom Metazoa; phylum Chordata; class Mammalia; order Carnivora; family Mustelidae; genus Taxidea; species Taxidea taxus. Next base: position 51,684 of record ML093108.1, on the reverse strand, counting down.
AATGAACAATCAGATGAAGGCAAGATGTACATAGGACAAGGTCTATAAGGGTCCTGAGCACAGGAACTTCTTCTGTCTCCGTGGATTTTGGGGTGTACCACCCTCTTGGCATAGGGATGCAATCACCAATCCAGAAACGTTTTCTGAACCTCATTGTTTAGGGTTTCTATAGAGGTTTCATTACTTAACCATGATTGATTAAATCATTGGCAATTAGTTAATTCTCTGAATTCTAGATCGTCTCTTCTCCCCAGAGTTGTGGGTGGGGGAAGGGCTGAAATTTCCAACCCCAGAATCATGGGAATCACCACTTGATTCCTCTGGCAACCAGCTCCCACCTCAAAACTATCTAGGGGTCCTCCTTAGGTCACTTCATTAGCATACATTTCTGTAGGTTGAAAGAAGCTTATTATGAATAACAAAAGTTGCCCCTCTCACCCTTGCCACTCTGGAAATAAAACTTTTAGAATCTCTTGTTCCAATAACCTGGTTGTAGACCAAATGTACATTTTTAAAAAAGATTTTATTTATTTATTTATTTATTTATAGAGGGAAGAAGAGAGCATGTGAGCCAGGGGAGGGGCTGAGGGAGAGAGAGAATCCCAAGCAGGCTCCACACTCAACCTGGAGCGGACACAGGGTGGATCCCATGACGCCAAGATCATGACCTGACTTGAAATCAAGAGTCAGATGCTCACCCACTAAGCCACCAAGGGGTCTCCAAATACATATTTCTTATATCAAAATATCACACACCCATCTACATAAAATTGTAGATATATGGGACACCTGGGTGGCTCAGTTGCTTAAGCGGCTGCCTTCGGCTCAGGTCATGATCCCAGCGTCCTGGGATCGAGTCCCACATCGGGCTCCTTGCTCGGCAGGGAACCTGCTTCTCCCTCTGCCTCTGCCTGCCTCTCTGTCTGCCGGTGCTCTCCCTCTCTCAAATAAATAAATAAATAAATAATCTTTTAAAAAAATTGTATATATGTGCAAAGAGATGCATGAAAGATGATCTCTAAAACATTAATGGTAATTATCTCCAGATGGTGGGATTTCAGATATTTTCAATCTTCTTCCTCATACCTCTTTGAATATCTATATCTCACATAAGATCCAATAAAGGCAGACACTCAATTAACAACCTTGTGTGTGATCTTTCTAACATTCTCATGTTCATATGACAATATACAAACACATATAAATGTATATAAGGGTGCCAATATTTGCTTTACAAAAATGCTTTCCCCCCATACTTTCTCTAAAGTTTGCTTTTGTCACTTGAAAACATATTGTGAAACTCTCTCCAAGTCAACTGGCAAAGCTCAAAGTCGTTCTATTTATAGATTGCATAATATTACCAGGTTGGGAATATGCCATGATTTGACTCAATCCTTCCCCTTTTGATAGGTCCTCACTTTGTTTCATGCTGTTTGCTGATACAAACCAGGCTGTAGTGAATATCCTTGTACTAGTGGCTTTATTTCTACAGGATAGACTCCCAGGAGCTAAGCTGCTGAGTCAAAAAGCAGTAGATGGACTTATTAAATGTTTAGAGATATTGTCAGGAGGCCCTCCAAAAATGATCACGACATTCCAAGTTTCCACTAGTAATAAACTCTCTTTTAATGAATTCCAATGAATTCCCATCAGCAACATAGGGACACTTTTCATGTTTGCCAGCCTGATGGGTAAGGAGTGCTATTGCTCTGTTATTCCAATTTGCATTTCCCTGACTCGTAACAGTAGCCAATACTTACACAATGCTTTACTCTGCACTGGGATTACTATGTGTCCCACACTGTATGGAACACTTTACAGAGAATCGCTCTTAATCCTTACAACAACCCTGTGAGACAGGTACTTTGAGTATCTCCACTTATAAGATGATCTAACTGGGGCACAGGGAAGTTCAGTAACTTGGCCAAGGTCACTACCAGCTAATCTGTCTCTAGAAGAGCTTAATCACTCCAATCTCTACACTAGTCTCCAGTAACTCATGCATTTATGGATTTTTGGAATCACTTTCCCAAAAACTATGTATTTGTATCTCTAACCCATTTTTCTATTGGATTGCGTTTTGACTCTTAAGCTGAAGAACTCTTTGATAGAGTAGGTATTAACTATAAATTCTTAATCTGTACTCTTTCTTGCAAATACTTTCCCTTAAATGTGTCATTGCACTTTTGATTTTGTTTATGGTATTTTTTTTTTTTTTACCATGCAACAGTTTTAAAATTTTGTGCTGTCAAATGACAAAGCAAGAACAATTTAGTAAGGAGTTTAATGTCCTTTGTTCAAAGGAAAATGACCCATAGCTTAGAGGCAATGCGTCACAAGCACGGGAGCATCTTCCTAAGAAATTCTGGGCGAGAGCAAAGTTTAGCATCAGCAGATAAACTTGGACACAGCATGACTGACTAAAAGCTCGGGGATTTCCTGATAAGGCCAGCAGGTCCTATTTTCTAGGGCAAAGTAAACTGGCCAATGCTGAGTTGGAGGATTGTGATTAGTGTGTTAGATTTCTTCAACAGGAAATAATAAATAAATAAATAAATAAATAAATAAAATCTCCCAGAAAGTGCAGGCTGACTTAGGTTTAAATTTGTGACATGGGCTGGGTGGGCCACTGCAGGCCGGGGTGGGGGGGTCCATTTGGTGAATCCCAATATACAAATTTATCTTATGCATCAATCATTCATATATACGTATATATGGCTTCTGGTTTTTCTGTCTTAATAAAAATATTCTCCCCAACAGGCAGGTTTTAATATACATGGCGAAACGTCTACTTAAGCTTTATTTTTATTGTTTTAGGGCATAAAATCAAAACTTCATTTTTGAATATGGTGTGAGGGAGGGATCCAGCTCTCCTTTTTTCTAGATTTAACCACATGGTGCCAGCACCATTTATTACAGTATATCAACCTTCCTTTCCCTACTGGATTAAAATACTACCTTTTCATATCATATATTATATGGTTATGTTTACTGAGATCTATTTCTGGGCTCTTTCTTCTGTTCCAGGGATTTTATTGATTTTAAAAAATTCCTGCGCTACAATGTACTGTTTGTGTTACAGTGGCAAACTGCTGGGGACTTTTTAAGCATTGTTTGCAAGACATCCAGAGCTGGAAGGCAAAGAGGAGAGGTGCTTATAAGAGCAAATTGCAAGTCTGAGACAGTAAAAAAGAAATGAGCCATGTCAGGGCAGTTCAACCAGACAATTTTGTGAGATTTAACAACCCAGAACCTCCTGATAAGAAATTCCTGTGAGGTGGATCTTCCCCCACCGCACCCCCACCTTATGGGTGTAAAATACGCTCCCCCCCAATGAAAGGGGTGGTCCTTCCGCTTTGAATAATGCTGCACAAGGGTTGATCCTAGGACCAGAAATGGAGCCTAGGAAGCCTGGTCTGCACTGGGCTGAGGCACAGAGCATTTTCTTCTCTCCTGGCCTCCCTCTGGTGGTTGGACCTGGGCAGAAGGCAGCACGCAGGGCTAAGCCACCCAGCTGGTGAGCTAGGCCACGAGAGTCTCTGTGATTGAGAGCCCCCAGGACAGGCCCACCCCTGCCCATGTGCTCTGAAAGTGGTCACATCTAGCACTGGTTAGAACACATTCCCTACTGGATCCTACTTCCCTTCTGATGTCCTCAGCCCTTCAGAAAATTCCTCTCGGGGCACCTGGGTGCCTCAGTAGGTTAAGCGTCTGCCTTTGGCTCAGGTCATGATCCCGGGGTCCTGGTATTGAGTCCCTGCTGGGCTCCCTGCCCAGCGAGGAGTCTGCTTCTCCCTCTCCTTCTGCCCCTTTCCCTGCTCATTCTCTCTCAAATAAATAAATAAATAAAATCTTAAAAATGAAAAGAAAAAGAAAGTTCCTCTTAAGAGCAGTAGGGCTGAAGGGAGAATTAAGGAAGCTGCTCCCCAATGGGGATGGAGCAGAAAACCTTCCTGTGGGGGTGCAGCCAGCCCCAGCCTCCAGGGTCCACACCGGCAGGGTCCACCTCACCTGCAGAGGACCTACTCGCCTGGTCATTCCCTCTCTGGGCATCTCTGGTCTGGGGCCAGAGTGAGGCAGGTTCTAAGGACTCTGCCAAGTGACACAGCACACCTGGATACAAACCTCTTGTAGAGTTTTTCCACCTGGTTGGGGGAGCCCTTACAGGGTGTGCATTGACGTTCTTCCCATACGCTCCCCACCCCCCTTCACAGTGTTGCTCTCAAATAAACATCCCGAAACCCAAACTCTGTCCTCCCTTCTGCTTCCAGAGAACCCAGACTGCTGGGGTGAAGGGCAGAAGTCACCGACAGTGGGTGGGAGAGGATTATCGCACCTGGGCGGTGGGGGTTCCCCTCATGAGGATGGGGCCAAGTTCCTGTCATGAGGCAGGAGGCTGAAAGCCTTCTTCATTCGGGTATTAATAGTATTTGGTAGGCCTGGCCTAAGTTTCCATTTCCAAGCACAAGCTGGTTTCTCACTAATACCTAAAAACCCCCTTTTCCTTCCCTGGTTTCTTCCTTCTTTCCATGGTACGGGAAAGTAAAGCCAAGCCCACGAAAACGTTCAGAAGTGAAATGGGGCAGCGTGATCAGTATTCTCCGCTCTCTGAAACTTCAAATTAGGCCACTTTGCTTTTACGAAATACATCCCTTAGAACATGTTTTCACCAACTGAAAGAAACCCTAAGAAACTTACAGAAAAAAAGCCATTATGGTACCAGCATAGGTCTTGGGTAAAAGCGACATGGTAAAGCTCAAACTTCCGGAGAGTGAAAGATACTAGTCTACATTTCACCTGTTCCTCCCCCCGTTCCATGTCCACAGTCCCATAGGGCAAGGCCTATTTATGCCAACCCAAACTCATATGTTGAAATCCTATACCCCGAATGTGATGGAACTTGGAAGGGTGGGCCTTTGGGAGAGGATTAGGTTATGAGGGTGGAGCCCTCAGGAATGAGATTCTAAGAGAGACCCTAGAAAAATCCCTAGCCCCTCCACCATAGGAGAACCCAACATACAGATGCTGTTTCTGAGACAGGACATGGGCCCTTACCAGACCCCAAATCTGTAGACTCCTTGGTCTTGGACTTCCCAACCTCCAGAACTGTGAAAACCACATTTCTCTGGTTTAGAAGATGCCCTCGCCTCATGTTCTTGTCAGAGCAGCCTGAGTGAACTAAGTGAGCAGAGAATCTTGATGCTTTTGTTTTTGTCTGTGAAATCCCTTAAACTCCATCCAATTTTACGAGACCGCAGGTGTATTACCCACCATAAATAGGGCAGTGGCAGTTCAAGGAAGAACCCTGAGCCAGGAGTCCAACACCCCTGATTCTGGATTTGGGGAAAGTTCCTTACCTTACCTCAGTTCCTTACCTGCCAGATGGAGAAGGTGGATCTGAGATCTGGGCTCCCATCTAGCACAGACACCTATGCCTCTGGTCCTTGCTATGTGGAAGGGTGGCGCCTTGTGCCGGGTCGGAAGAGTACCTCCTGGGTACGTCTGTTCTTCTACCCCTTCCCCCATCGCCCCTTGGGCACAGATGTCTCTCCAGCCCTGACCTTCCTATTCACTCACACTAAAGTGTGCTTGTCCTGGATGACGAGCTTTCCCATCTTCTGTTGTCTCCTCCTCGAACCCGTTATTTCAGTTTTAGGAGAATAAACAAAAACTCTCCTGGTTTGCCTTTTTAGTCCCCACCCCCATGCCTGCCCTTCCCTATTCCTCCTTCCAGTTAAAGTCGTAGCAATCGGACCAGGAATTTCAGCTCATGTTCATCACATGCATTCTTTACAACATCGATTAATGCTACACCAGCCCTCAGAAGCATGGTCTACAGGTCTCCAGCTGCTCTCAGAAGCATCGCCTGGGGCACCCGGGTGGCTCAGTAGGTTGAGCAGCTAACTCTTGATTTCAGCTCAGGCCATGATCTCAGGGTCCTGGGATCGAGTCCCACGTGGGGCTCCGAGCTCAGCAGGGAATCTGCTGGAGAGTCTCTCCCTCTGCCCCACCCCCGATCATCCTCTCTCTCAAAATACATAAATAAATCTTAAAAAAAGAAGAAGACGAAGAAGCACAGCCTGTCTTCAGATTGTCTCTACCAATGGTGTGCTGGAAAAAGACAAAAATAAATCAACAAATAAGTAGCCCTAGTTTGTAACATTTGCTGTTTTGCCATTTTGGTGGTGTAAATATTCCCACTACAACAAATTTCAACCTACGGATGGCTTCATAACCTTTGACAGCCAGCTTGAAAGTCCTTGAGTATTTAACAATTGGCTTGTAAGAGCCGGATCCAGCCCCACACGGGCAGGGCTACCCTATAATTCTCCAAGGCACCCCCAACCAACATCCATCTTGTTCTCCTTGCACCGTCATTGACCAACACAATTTGGTCACTACTGAGCACTCAATATGGCCCATGCTCTCCTGGGGACAGCACACACCCGATCGCAAATAATCCTAACAAAACCAGCTCTCCCCATCTCCATTTCATACGTCATGATTACTATGGGGGGACTGTCACCCTCCATTTGGCCTGAGCTACACATAAAACATAGGACACAACACCTCTTGGGCAAAGTAGTGCACCCCCCGCCCCCACAAGCAGGGCATGAATGTCTTTTTAACAGTGAAGTTCTTCTATTTATTTATTTTTTAAGACTTTATTTATTTATTTATTTAACAGAGAGAAGAGAGATAGCGAGAGAGGGAACACAAGCAGGGGGAGTGGGATAGGGAGAAGCAGGTTTCCTGCCAGGCAGGGAGCCTGATTCGGGGCTTGATCCCTAGACCCTGGGATCGTGACCTGAACCCAAGGCAGGCACTTAACACCTCAGCCACCCAGGGGCCCAGTTAAGTTCTTTTAAGTATAATTGGTTTTTTTACTACAAAAGTAATGAACTACCTTACAAAGAAAATCTAAAAGCAATCATTAATTCTCATATGGATTAAGAGTTATTTGATGTCGTGGTAAAATGTTCATGATACATTACACTTTACAAGTGGAAAAGTACAGAGGTGCCTGGGTGGCTCAGTCGGTGAAGCAGCTGCCTCCGGCTCAGGTCATGATCCCGGGGTCCTGGGATTCAGCCCCTTGTCAAGCTCCCTGCTCAGCAGGGAATCTGTTTCTCCCTCTGCCCACGACCCGCCCCCACTTGGGTTGTGCAGGCATGTCCACAGTCTCTCTCTCTCAAAAAATTAAATTTTCTTTTAAAAAAGTGAAAAGGGCAGTATGATGCCAAGTCTGTAAAAAAAAAAAAAAATACCACCAACAACAAATAATGAAATGCTGGGAAAAACAAAAACAGAAAAAAATGTTTTGATAACAGTCCTCTCTGAACAATGGGAAGTAAAGATTTTTCCTTCTTACAGTGTCTGTATTTTCTATAATAATGCATCAGCATGTATTCCAATTATAATGAAGCAATGTGATACATACGATTTTGTATTTGGAAAAATATAAAAAGGAAAACAAAACCGTGACCTCATCATTCAGACCGCACAATTGCTACGTTTTGATGTAATGCGTCGTTTTTGAAAGTTGTTCGGTGTAAAAGAACAGCAGCGACAAGCCTGGGCCTTCCGTTCTAGCCCAGAGAGGGTTGGGGCCTCCCCACCTCCCCCGACAGCCCCCACCAGCCTCGTTCTCAAGCACCTCTCCCATGCTAATTTTCGCAAAAAACCCGAAGATGCATATTATTAGTCCTATGTTGGGGATGACGAAACTAAGAAACTCGGTGTCTTTGCGGACACGCACGGTCCCATAGATCGTGGTCCCACTCGAAGCATCTTCCCCCGGGAGGCCTGGCAGAGGAGCTCGTAGGTCTGTCGGGCAGCCCCAAGTCCCGGGCAGGGCACCTGTCCTCCCTGAGCACGTCTCTACCCGCAGGGAGTTGAACGAAGCTCCTGCTTCTTATAAAATAACGACTGAACGATAATCTCCCTTAAAGGGTCGCTGTGAGGGTTATGGCTGAGCAGTGCGGCGACAGTGCGGCGACAGTGCGGCGACTCCAGTCGGCCGAGGGCTGAGGTTTGAACGCGCATCTGTCTGGCTCCCCGGGCCACAGCTTCTCCACGATGCCAAACCTCTGTTCTCCGGGGCTCCTGTGTGCGAGGAGTTTCTCCAGGTCAAGGAGCTTGGCCTCCAGACACCCAACAGTCACGGGGCTCGGAGACCTTCCCGCGCCCCCTCCTCGGCCCCGCTGTGCCCCCGGGGGCCCTGGGGGATCGGGCTCCTGGGGTGGCAGGCGGACGCACGGAGGACTGGATGAGCTCGCCCGGGACGCTGCTGGCACCCTGCCTCTCCCCAGGTCGGGTCTCCTCCATGTGGACCCTGGATTTCAGCCGCGTCCCTTCCTCTGGGGATTCTCTGCCAAGCCGTCGGGAGCTGGTCCTCCCTGTCTACACTTCCCCGTTCCACCCGTGGGCAGGGCGCCCAGGCGCCCGAAAATGTCCGAGCGCAAGCCGGGAACACGGCCTCGCCCCGCACAGCCCCGCACCCTTTCCCGCCAGTCGGCTCGTGCGCTGCCCACGTGCCCGGGGCGGACAGGGAAGAGGGCCGGGCCGTAGCCGCACTAGACACCCCGCCCCGGAACGCGGAGGGGGCAGCAGCACCCGCGGCTCTCCCCGCCCTGGGCCGACGCCGGGGGCGGAGCTGGAGGAGGGGCGCGGCGGGGGCGTGCGCACTCGCTGCAGGAAGCCCCTCCTCCGCGGGCCAGATGCGCCCCCGAGAGAGGGCCGGAGTCTCCCCGCTCCCGACCCCTGGGGTTACCTTTTGGGTAACCTTTTAGGACAGGGCTGTGGCCTGCCCATCCTTGTGTCCCGCGCAGCCCCCTGGGCGCAGGGGCCGCTCAGAGCCTGCCTGGTGCTGGGGGGCAGCGGGTGTGGTGGTTGAAGAGTTTCAGAGAGAGGCAGACGGGGGTTCTGGTCCACCGCTCTTCCTCCCCCGCGGTAACCTCCGTCCTTCCCCGTCGAGGTTTCTTCCTCTGAAAAAGTGAGCGTAAAACTGTGCGCCTCCGAGGGTTACCGTGAGGATGAACGGGAAGGGACTGAAAGACGGGGCGCACAGAGAGCATCCGTCCCATGGGGCCGCTACTACTTACAGAATCCACATAGAGCCTGCTTGCAGAATTACTGGGCTCCCTTCTGGGCTGAAGAAAAATGTCAGGCTTCCCAAGGTACTATTTAAAGGGTATAAGACGCAGAGGATGAGGCAATGTGACAAACATCTCTCAAAGACCCCCCCCCCCCCCCCCGCCCAGGTGCCACAGCCTGGGCTAGGTGCTCACCTGTGTTCTCATCTCACACCGCAGGTAACACATCCCAGAGATCAGGCAGCTCAAAGCCAGACAGCTTGCCGGCACCTTGAAGCAACACAGGAAATGTTCAAGGCCAAAAGGCCTGCTGGTCAAGACACCCTGTTAGAAAACGACGTCCTAGGGAATTAGCAGAGCAAGCCTCCAGCTCTGCCAGGAGAGTTCAAGTAGATGTGTCAGCTGGGGAATCACAGAGCAGAGTCGACTGTCATCCCAGCGACTCCGTTGACTCCACGAGCACGGCCCAGAGCTCTGAAAGAACTGGACACACCGGTAGTGGCTTAGGGCCGTGCTCTCCGGTAGTGCTTCCAGACGCCCTTGCCGAGGGAGGCCTGTTGCCATCAGGGGCCTTTATGACCCTTGAACTTGTCTAGTTCTAATGGGGAAACATCAAAGTAACTCAAAGTACAAAAATAAAACACTTTGATGATGCCCGACCAACAACAGGCTCTTGGACTTAGAGATTCTTTCAACTTGACAAGACATTTCACAGACGAAGATTATAGATTATCTTCCAGTGCCACATTGGGACTCAGAAGGCCTCTGTAACAAAGACAAGATTGCTGTCATCCCTTGGTTCATTCATCCATTGCTCACTTAACTTATTTTTCCATGCATGCTACTAAATGAGTTGACCTGATAGAAGCTGGGGTGACATAAAGTATCAAATAAGAAATGGTAGGGACGCCTGGGTGGCTCAGTGGGTTAAGCCTCTGCCTTCGGCTCAGGTCATGATCTCAGGGTCCTGGGATCGAGCCTCAGCAGGGAGCCTGCTTCCCTCTCTCTCTCCGCCTGCCTCTCTGCCTACTTGTGATCTCTCTCTCTCTCTCTCTGTGTCAAATAAATAAATAAAATCTTAAAAAAGAAAGAAAGAAAGAAATGGTACATTCCTGGGGTGCCTGTGTGGCTCAGTTGGTCAAGCAGCTGCCTTCAGCTCAGATCATGATTTCAAGGTCCCAGATCAAGCCCCACATCAGGATCCTTGCTCAGTGGGAGTTTGCTTCTCCCTCTGCCTCTGTTGCTCCCCCTGCTTGTGCTCTCTTGCTCGTGTGATGTCTCTCTCTCTCTCTCTCTCAAGTAAATAAATAAAATCTTTTAAAAAAAGAAAGAAATGATACATTCCTTTAAGGGATGGTGTCTGTTAGGGACTAACCTGGGGCAAAAAGTGATAGATAAATAGAATTCAGAATAGAATGCAGATAAATGGAACTCAGGTTTGGGTAGGTTGGGATGTTGGTGCTAAGAAGTGTGACATTTGGGGCGCCTGGGTGGCTCAGTGGGTTAAAGCCTCTGCCTTCAGCTCAGGTCATGATCCCAGGGTCCTGGGATCGAGCCCAGCATCCCTCAGCTCCCTCAGCAGGGAGCCTGCTTCCCTTCCTCTCTCTCTGCCTGCCTCTCTGCCTACTTGTGATCTCTGTCAAATAAATAAATAAAATCTTTTTTAAAAAAAAAGAAGTGTGACATTTACTGTGCAGATGATAATGGTATTATGAGCAGATGTTAAGCCCCGGAGTGTTGCACTAGCCCCAGATGGTGCGCAGGAGGGAATAAGAGGCAGGGGCCAGGTGGGAGGTGAGTGCAATCATTCTTCATGGAGTCTACTCTCAGGGTTCCCTGCTACCTTGTCACCGATTGCCCCCTCCATCCACGGCATCCAGGCTTTTCCTCCACCTGTTGGCTGAAACTATCCTTTCCTGTCATGAATGAACATCTACTGGCCAAAGAACAAAAGACTGTAAGGTTTAGCCTAGGGGACCTCTCAGTTCCACTCGCAGGGTAAGACACTAACTTGAGCTGGAAACTTTTCTCTGAAACACAACCGATTGCTGTTTGTAGCTCCTCCTTCTCCCATGGCTGCTGCTCTGATCTGGGCTTTTCACCACTGTCCATCAAGGAGTTCTGGTGTCCCTACGGCACATCTTTTGCCTCGTTCTAGTCTGAGACTCTCTCCCTGGGAAACATCTTGCTTATTTGCTACTTCTACAGCTAAAACCCCTCTTCCGCAGAAAATCTCTGGATAAGGAGCATCCGAAAATGAGGCCTGTCTGGGGGAGGTTTTATCCCCGCAGCTGGTGTCAGCGCTGTATTGTAATGGATTCATCTCCACTTATCTATCTTAAGACGAAGACTTGGGGTCAGGTAAGTCATGTCCCCCTCCTCTTCGCACCTCTTGAAACTGTGCTGGGGCTGGTTTGTGTCCACCCTTGAGCTGGTGGATTGACGGCTCAAGAAGAACAAGACGCAGAAAGAGATTCTTCTGGGTGACTTTTTCCCAAACAGGATCTCTGGGTCCTGCTCCATCCCTCAGGAAGTCTTCCGCTCCTCTTTAATCTCCTTCGGTGAATTATTGCCTAAAACTAGAAGGGAGGCTTCATGGGGGGTGTGACTTGACTGAGTTCATTGCCATTTCCCCAGGACCCAGGAAAGGGCCTGGCACAGACTGGGGACTCATAAATAGTGAGGAGTTCTGTTGGGATGCCATCATACCCCGTGCTCCTGGTTTGCTGAAGCAGGAAAACAGCGGTAACAGGAACTTTTTTCTTCTTTCTTTTTTTTAAAAAGATTTTATTTATTTATTTATTTGACAGAGAGAGAGAGATTACAAGTAGGCAGAGAGGCAGGCAGAGAGAGAGAGGAGGAAGCAGGCTCCCCACCAAGCAGAGAGCCTGATGTGGGGCTCGATCCCAGGACTCGGGGATCATGACCTGAGCCAAAGGCAGAGCCTTAACCCACTGAACCACCCAGGCGCCCCAGGAACTTTTTTCTAAGCTGCTGAGACCAGGGACTAATAGAATTTGGAAGAGGTCAACTTTAGAATTTATTGGCTTCCCATCTTATATAAACTTGTTACTGCATCCAAAAGACTCAGAGTTTTGTGGGAGGCCCAGGGTTTGGCAGTTACAGTCATGAATGAGCTAAGATGTGGGGACAGAATCAGCCAGGCACGAACTGGCTGAGTGTGAACACAGAAGCTTAAATCCAGACCGACTCCTCTGTCCTTCCAGCTCTTCTCCTTCAGCACCTATGTCCTAAGATGCGCAGATCACAGGCTTCTCTCTGATTGGGTTTTGGTCATGTCTTTTCAGAGAGTTTAGTTTATCTTAAAACCTCAAAAAATTGTAATAATTGAATAAAGGTTTCTTTCCCTGAAGGACTGTTGGTGGCCTGCTCTAGCCTGTAGGGTCCAAGGCAAGTCACCAGCTAGAAGCCACTGGAAAGCACCGTGAATGTAGGTGACTCCCTGATTCGAACTCTTGCCCGACTGGTTTACTAAACACATTGTGTAAACGCTGTGCTTATGGCCTTCCTGGTGAGGACCAGCCTGAAATTTCCAGGGCCACTCGGCCTGATTCCAGACCCATGGAACATTCACAGCCTCTCTGTCAGCTCAGGCAGGATTCTCTCATGAGCAAAAGATAAGACAGCCTCTTGTCCCTATGGGGAGCCTTCCGCAAACCTTCCTTCTGTGGATTGAAATCAATTTTTGGATTTTGCTGCTTATGCTCAAAATAGAAGCTCAGTAACTGATCCTTGTAATGAACCAGCATTTTATACCGGCTTAGAGTTAGAGTCAGTTAAGTACAGTTTCTTAAAAATAGACAGTTTTCTTTTTTAGTCAAAGAGGGTGCCAAAGGGAGCAATGTTTCATGCCCTTTGTTCAAAATATATGCTGATTTATGGTCTCTTTTTGATCCTTGCAAAAAATGCCTGCCTTCCCACCTACACAGCCATTCCTGCTGGTCAGAACAAAGAGCGCCTTCCGATGCACTGGGGATTTCAGATGGTGGTCAAGGGGCCCAAGTCTGGCGCTTGGACTTCTTTGGCTTCCGACTGGTTTAGAATCAATTACTGCTAAGCCCAGATCATTTTGGCATATGCTCTTAAAAACATAATTTCTCAGTTGACAACTCTAGATAGCCAGTGAACTCATTCCATTCTTAGAGGTTCATTTCACAACCAACTTTTCCTGGAATGTTCGAGGAACCAATGCTGTTTAAAATGGGATGTGTCACAGATATGTTACTGGGGTTTTTTTCTCTAAAGGAAGTTCATGGTCGTTAACTATTATTCTGAAGTTTTCTTCATTGGTCTCTATGGTGAAAAACAAGAGGTTCTTGTGTGTGTGTGTGTGTGTGTGTCTTTGTGTGCGCACGTGTGCATGCATGTGTGTGCACAATCATGTATTCATGTGTGTTTTGTGCATGTTTATGGTTTGGGAAAGTCGTAGAACTACTTTGTAAAGAGGCTCTGGGCCCTGCCCACAGACATGGTTGCCTCCATCTTTCTTGCTTTCCTTCATCAAATACTTGTTCATACCCATATATTTCAGGCACTGTGCTAGGCACAAAAATAACAATGGTGAACAAAATGTTTCCTTCCGCTCATTAATCTTCCTCATATTGGAGTAAGAGTCTTGGGTCTGCCTCCTTAATGTTTATTAGAAGCTTCAAGGCTTGTTTTGTGCTTGCTTGATTTTGAAACCACATGGACCTGCCTCCTGAAACCCAGAATCCATGTCCAACCTCATTCCATGCAGCTGCCCCAAAGGTTATTTCAAATCTCTACCTCCCTTTCCCTTAGAGCTCAAGGTCTAAACACTACCAGTGGCTTCTAAACTTTCTTTAAAATAGAGGAAACTTTTTCACAAGCAAATTAGTTTTGAAACCAAATACATTAAATAGACTACTTTGAAGCTACTCCATTTCTTTTCTTTTCTTCTTTTTCTTCCTTCCTTCCTTCCTATTTATTTACTTACTTACTTATTTGTCAGAGAGAAGGGAGAGCACACAAGTGGGGGGCAGGGGTGGCAGGCAGAGGGAGAAACAGGCTCCCCGCTGAGCAGAGAACCCAATGGGGACTCGATTCCTGGACCCTGGGATCATGACCTGAACCAAAGGCAGATGCTTAACCGCCTGAGCCACCCAGGCATCCAGAAAGCTCCTCCATTTCTGTTTGAAAACGAGGTGGGACGTCAACTGCCTCCCTGACTCTCCTACTCTCCCCAGAGCCCTGAGAGGACCTTGCTAAACCTAACTGGGAAAACCACTGGTTGTCTGGTCGCCGGTGGATTTATCTGGTGAAATTAAGGCTGGCAACCAGTTTGGTCCTCGAGCTCATCCTGGTTCTTTTGTGTAGATTTGAGAACGGGCTGCCCACCTTTCTCAGGATTGATGGGCACCTCACGCATCCTTATGTCCATCTGATGCTCCGAAGCCTTTTCCAGGAGACTGCAGTGGGAGAGAAACTAGGGCTGAGCTCCGAAGGGGAGGCAATCAGGGTACTACTATTGAAACAGGCTTTCCAGGGCTTAACGGTGCTGAATTTCTTTTTCTTTGCAGTTGCTTGTACAGGGAACCCCTCGCCCCAGTTAGCGTATCTGGTGGGTTCTTACTCTGCAGTCAGGAAAAAGAAACCATTAGATAAGCGGGTCAAGTCTTTGAGATTTGCAAAGACGGTTGCAAAGAGAATGTCTTGGGAACATGTTAGAGGATGAAAATGCTATGTCTGGCCCAGTGTCTGCATCTCAGGAGAGGGAGAGAGGGAGGGAAGAGAGAGGGAGAACACGAGAGAGATTTCTAATTCAGACCTACAGAATAATTTCATCATCTGTTGGAAAGAGTTCCTATGACACAAAATTCTACAGTTTCTCTACCTTCTCACAACCCCCGCACTGTTTCCACTTTATTGCTGAGAGAGGGTTTCTAGAACTAGAAGGTTTTGAAAAGCTGTTGATGGAGGAATTGTTTTATATACCACCTCCTGTGCCCCAAATCTTTCCCAGAATTTGGGGGAAAGGAAGGCAAGGCAGTTTTGTTTTTGTTCCTGTTTTTAGAAACATTCTTCTTCTCCTGACTATAAAGGCAATAATATATCAACAGTACTGTATGTTTGAATGCTAGCTTTTATATTGATTATTGGGTTTATGAGCACTTACAGTAAATTAATAAATAAGATTACATTAATAAATGGGAAGAGTATTTGTTGAGTTGAAGTATATGATTAAACCAATTCAGAATGTGTTCTGGCGTCCAAAGGGAAAACTGAAAGCAAAATTCACATTCATTGTGAACAATTTAGGACCCAGCAAAGTACATGAAGAAAGAGTCATCCCTAACAGTATCATTCCAGAAATAATCATTATCAACATTTTGGTATATTTCCTTCTAGCTATTTTTTTTCTAAGTCAGATTTTTAAACAAAATTGCGATGATGACATTTATTTTTTTTTAATATTTTATTTATTTATTTGACAGAGATCACAAGTAGGCAGAGAGAGAGGAGGAAGCAGGCTCCCCGCTGAGCAGAGAGCCCGATGTGGGGCTCAATCCCAGAACCCTGGGATCATGACCTGAGCTGAAGGCAGAGGCTTTAACCCACTGAGCCACCCAGGCGCCCTGCAATC
>ML093108.1:0-35864 GCA_003697995.1 Taxidea taxus jeffersonii | reverse complement strand
TTTTTTTAAGATTATTTATTTATTTATTAGTTAGAGAGAGAGAGAGAGCGAGCACAGGCAGACAGAGAGGCAGGCAGAGGCAGAGGGAGAAGCAGGCTCCCTGCCGAGCAAGGAGCCTGATGTGGGACTTGATCCCAGGACGCTGGGATCATGACCTGAGCCGAAGGCAGCCGCTTAACCAACTGAGCCACCCAGGTGTCCCAGTAATCTTATTCTTGATACAACATTATATTATATATATTTTCTCATGTGATAAAATGATCTCTGAAAAATAATCTTGGAAAATATTTTTAACAACTAAATAGTATTGAATTATGTTTTTACACCAAAATTTTTTGACAAATCCTTTAAATGTGCTTATTTTGGTTGCTCCCAATATTTTGTTATTATGAATAAGGTTACAAAAAGCATTTTACACATAAATCTAGGAGCTATCTGTGATGATTTCCTTAGGATAAGTTTTAAGGGTAGAATCAAGGTATGAAAGGTTTTGAGTTATTGTTACATGTTGATAAGTTGGAGGGTACTATTTTTATGAGTAGTAAATTGAAAAAGATAGTGCACATAAAATGCTTAATACATACACGATATGCATTTAATCAATATCAGTCAAAAACGAAACCGCCTATAATTACAAAGTCAGTTAGACTATCTTGGAAGAGAATAAAGAACTATCTTCTTCATCTGCCAGGCTATGAAAATTAAATGACTTAGTATGGTTTCTTAACTTTAAGTGCAAATATAAGGACATGCAATTGGAGTGATTCTCTTTGTTGCACTAATGGTAGTAAATATAATTTATAGATCATGTTATTCTTTCAGAAGTGTTTCCCTACCCATTATCTCATTTGCTCTCCATGACAAACAATCTTCTAAGGTATATGTTATCATATTATCCCCCACTTCACAGGTGACGAAATTGGCACTTGGGTTAGAATACTTACTCAATGGGGGCGCCTGGGTGGCTCAGTGGGTTAAATCCTCTGCCTTTGGCTCAGGTCATGATCTCAGGGTCCTGGGATCGAGCCCCACATCGGGCTCTCTGCTCAGCAGGGAGCCTGCTTTCCCCTCTCTCTCTACCTGCCTCTCTGCCTACTTGTGATCTCTGTCTGTCAAGTAAATAAATAAAATCTTAAAAAAAAAAAAAAAAGAATACTTACTCAATGGCTCTGTTGGTTAAGTGACAGACTCGATTTTGGCTCAGGTCATGATCTCAGCATCCTGAGACTGAGCCCCACTTAGGGCTCTGCTCTGGGCATGCAACCTGATTAAGCTTCTCTCTGCCTCCTAGCCCCACACATGTTCTCTCTCTCTCTAAGAAAAAAAAGAATACTTACCCAAGATGATAAAGCTTGAATCTAAATTGCAGGGGCAGCTACCACCTGGGTGGCTCAGTCAGTTAAGCATCTGACTCTTGATTCTCACTTAGGTCCAGGGTCAAGGGATCAAGCCCTGAGTCCAGTTCCATGCCTAGTGGGGAGTCTGCTTGCAATTCTCTCTTTCTCTCTATGCCCTCCTCCCAAAATAAATAAATACATCTTTTTAAAAAAAACTGGATCCCAGTTCCAATAATGGTAGAATGACTTATATTAAAATAACTATCCTCCAGTTAATGCTTATAAAGTATGGAAAAATATTTTACCCAGCTGTCCAAAATGTAGGAGAAAACAACCAGAAGAAGGCAGAAACTGGAATGAAAATGTTTAAAAGCAGTAATTTAGGTTTTTTAAGAAACTAGAAAAACACAGCAAATTAAACTAAAAAAATTTAGAAGGGAGGAGATATTGCAAATCTTACAGCTGACAAAAAATAATAAAGAATTATTGTGAAACACTTTATGTCAAGTTCAACAACTTAAATGAAATGCACAAATTCCTTAAAGAATATCTTACCAAACTGACAAAAGAAGAAATGGAAAATCTGAACACCCATATATCTATTTTTGAAGTGAATTTATCAAAACATTCCCACAAAAAGAACTTCAGGTCAAAAGGATTTCACTAGTAAATTCAATCAAATATTTAGGGAAGAAATAACACCAATCTTAAGTCATTTCCAAAAATAGGGGAGGAGACACTTCCTAGCATGTTTTGAGGCCAGTATAACCCTAATACCAAAGCCTGATAAAAACACTATAAGAAAAAAGAATAGGGGCAACTGGATGGCTCAGTGCATGTGACTCTTTTTCTCGGGGTTGTAAGTTCAAGCCCCATGTTGTGTATATAGATTACTTAAAAATAAACTCCTACACAAGAAAAAGAAGGGGTGCTTGAATGGCTCAGTCAGTTAGGTGTCCAACAGTTGATTTCAGCTCAGGTCTAAATCTCAGGGTCATGAGTTCAAGCCCCATGTTGGGCTCAACTCTGGGCATGGAGGCTACTTAAAAAAAAAAAAAGAAAGAAAAGAGAATAAAACCAACCTCTCAGGAATACTGACACAAAAATTCTTACCAAAATATTAGTAAGCCATATTCAGCAATATATAAAAAGTATAAAACATCATTACCATGTGGTGTTTATCCCAGGAATGTAAGGTTGGTTAAATACTTGAAAATCGATTAATGTAATTTATGATTAGTAGTATATAGGAGAAAATCACATGCTCATTTCAATAGATGCGAAAAAGGTGTTAGACAAAATCCAATAGCTATTCATGATAAAATTCCCAGCAAATCAGGAATAGAAGGGAAGTTATTCAATCTGAAAAATATACAACTAATATCACACAATAATGAGATTTGAATACTTTCTCATTTCATGAATAAAGCAAGAATGTTAACTGTCGGGGCGCCTGGGTGGCTCAGTGGGTTAAAGCCGCTGCCTTCGGCTCGGGTCATGATTCCAGGGTAGTGGGATCGAGCCCCGCATCGGGCTCTCCGCTCTGCAGACAGCCTGCTTCCTCCTCTCTCTTTCTGCCTACTTGTGATCTCTATCAAATAAATAAATAAAATCTTTAAAAAAAAAAAAAAGAATGTTAACTGTCACTTCTTCTACTCAACATTGTGCCAAAGGTCCTAGCCAGTTTTAGATGGCCGAAAAGTGACATAAATGGATCAAGATTGAAAAAGAAAAAGTAAAACTTTCATTTCTTTATAGACATCATGATTATTTACATACAAAATACTACAGAATCTACAAAAATGTTCCTACAACCAATAAATGAATCTAACAAGGTTGTTGGACATACGGTCAATATACAAAAATCAATTAAATGTCTACTTATTAGCACCAATAAGTAAAATTTTAAATAAATTTTTTAAAATTTTTTAATAATCGTAAACACAAAACAATTGAGAATATATTTAATAAAAGACATGCAAAAAACTCTACATTAAAAACTATAAAACAGGGGCGCCTGGTGGCTCAGTGGGTTAAAGCCTCTGCCTTCAGCTCAGATCATGATCCCAGGGTCCTGGGATCAAGCCCCGCATCGGGCTCTCTGCTCAGCGGGGTGCCTGCTTCCTCCTCTCTCTCTCTGCCTGCCTCTCTGACTACTTGTGATCTCTGTCTGTGAAATAAATAAATAAAATTTAAAAAAAACTATAAAACATTGCTAAGAGAAATTAAAGAAGATCCAATTACATAGAAAGACATGTTCATAGAATGGATGACTCACTATGTTTGCTCTTCCCAAATCTGACCTCTAGATTTAATGCAATCCCAGTCAAAATCTCATCAGACTTTTTTGAAATAATTGACAAGTTATTCTAAAATTTATGTGGAATTGCAAAGGACTAGGATAGCCAATCTCGACAATAACAAAATTGGAGGAGTCACACTACTTGAGTTCAACACATACTAGCAAGTTAGAGTAATAAAGAGAAAATGAAATTTGCATAATTGTCATGCAAACCTACTGAATGATGATGTAGCTGCATAAATATTATTTGAGGCTCATTTTTTTAAGAGATTTTATTTACTTGAGAGAGAGAGAGAGAATGAGAGCGAGAAAGGATGACAGGTCGGCAGGAGAGCCAGACTCCCTGCCAAGCAGGGAGCCCAATGTGGGACTTGATCCTGGAATTCCAGGATCATGACCTGAGGGGAATGCAGACGCCCAACCCACTGAGCCACCCAGGCGCCCTTTAAGGCCCATTTTAAGGTAGCTGATCATTTCTTACTTTTAGACAAGAACAGCTATGGTAATAAAAAAAAATGGGGGTGCCTGGGTGGCTCAGTGGGTTAAAGCCTCTGCCTTCAGCTCAGGTCATGATCTCGGGGTCCTGGGATCGAACCCCACATCAGGCTCTCTGCTCAGTGGGGAGCCTTCTCTCCCCGCCCATCCTGCGTCCCTGCCTACTTGTGATCTCTGTCAAATAAATAAAATCTTAAAAAAAAAATGGAGCCCGTAAAGCATAATACAGTATTTTCCAAAGTAAAAGTCATATATCACTGGTCTGAATATGATTTTAAGTGGTACACAAATAGGATCTTTTTAATAATCATGCTTAAAGAACCTTTTTTTTTTTTTTTTATAAAAGATGCTCATATAGAACTATCTGGCTGGCTCAGTCAGGAAAGGAAAGCACGAGATTTTTTTTTTTAAGATTTTGTTTATTGAGGGGTGCCTGGGTGGCTCAGTGGTTAAAGCCTCTGCCTTCAGCTCAAGTCATGATCCCAGGGTACTGGGATCAAGCCCCACATCGGGCTCTCTGCTCAGTAGGGAGCCTGCTTCCCTCTCTCTCTCTCTCTCTGCCTGCCTCTCTGCCTACTTGTGATCTGTCTGTCAAATAAATAAATAAAAATCTAAAAAAAAAAAGATTTTGTTTATTGAGAGAGAGAGAGAGAGAGCACACAAGCCTGTGGTAGGGGGAATGGGGAGGTGTTGGGGGAGAGGGAGGAGGGACAAGCAGACTCCCCACTGAGCAGGGAGCCCAATGTGGGGCTTGATCCCGGGACTCTGAGATCATGACCTGAGCTGAAGTCAGACACTTAACTGAGAAACTCAGGGGTCTGAGCACATGACTCTTGATCTCAGGGTTGTAAGTTTGACCCCACACTGGGTGTATAGATAACTTAAAAATAAAATCTGATTTCAGCACAGAGCCTGCTTAAAGTTCTCTCTCTCCTTCTCCCTCTACCCCCCCTCTCTCTCCTTCCCGCTCTTAGAAAGAAAGAAAGATCTCATATAAAAATATAAAAGTTCAGGGTTCCTGATAGCTCAGTGGGTTAAGGCCTCTGCCTTCAGCTCAGGTCATGATCCCAGGGTCCTGGGATCGAGCCCCGCACCGGGGCTCTCTGCTCAGCTAGGAGCCTGCTTCCTCCAATCTCTCTTTGCTTGTCTCTCTGCTTACTTGTGATCTCTGTCTGTCAAATAAATACATAAAATCTTTTTAAAAAATATATAAAATTTCTTTCTGGTGGCACCTGGGTGGCTCAGATGGTTAAGTCTCTGCCTTTGGCTCAGGTCGTGATCCCAGGGTCCTGGGATGGGTCCCCACATCAGGCTCCCTGCTCTGAGGAGAGTCTGCTTGTCCCTCTCCCTCTGTCCCTCCCCCCAGCCTCTGCTTGTGCTCTCTGTCTTTCTCTCAAATAAATAAGTAAATCTCTTTTAAAATTTCTTTCTGAAATAAGCGTAAGCTTTAAAAAAGCAATAGATGGGGACGCCTGGGTGGCTCAGTTGGTTAAGCGGCTGCCTTCAGCTCAGGTCATGATCCCAGCGTCCTGGGATCGAGTCCCACATCGGGCTCCTTGCTCGGCAGGGAGCCTGCTTCTCCCTCTGCCTCTGCCTGCCTCTATGTCTGCTGTGCTCGCTCTCTCTCTCTCTCTAACAAATAAATAAATAAAATCTTTAAAAAAAAAAAACCACTTTAAATAAAAAAAATAAAGCAATAGATGAATGGACTGACATAGAAACGCTAACACCTCGTTACAGAATTAGGCAGACTGATCCACCCAAGACCTGGCAGAGCAGAAAAACCCAGGCTTCCCCTTTCACTCAGAGGCTGAGTCCTTCGACTGCACAGAAGTAAACCAAGAAGCATGTTTTCCACAGGCAGGTGGTCTTCCAATTCACCAGTCCAGTAACTAAGGGATGGAGAGGCAAAGCAGGGTTAGAGAGGACCTTCCCCATAGAAGCATGAGGGCTAGGAAACAAGTATGTCCCTCCGCAACACACACACACACACACACACACACACACACACACACACACACGGGACATAGACCTCTCAGTGTCCCTGGACCCAAATGTTGTCACCATGTCTCTGTTGAATGTCGTGGCTGCCACCACTCTCATGGGAACAGATTCCAGGGGATCCTGTCCCAAATTCAAAGTTCCAGCGCACAGAATTGAAGCTATGACCTCACCCACGGCTGCAGGAGAGGCCGCCAAAGCAAGACCAGGTCTGACAGCCTCTACTTCTGTAGCGTAAGTCCTGCGGTGGGACCCACCAAACAGAGACAATGGAGGAAAGCTTGCTGGGTGGACGAAACCAATACCCTATGGAGGAGAAAACCAAGTCCTAGAGAAGTTAGGTAACTTGCCAAGGTCACAGGGCAAGCGAGTGGTTTTGCACTACAAGATCAGACAGGTACTTTCCAAGCAAGTTCTGGGAATGAGAGGCTTTGCGAAGAAATTTTGGTTCTTATATGTGACAGAGAAAATTTCTGCAGGGAAAAAGAAAAAGAAGCAACAACAACAAAAAAGATGCAACCCTCGAGAACCAAAGAAAAAATTATGTCCCAGCCTGGATTTATAAAGCTCTGAGTGGCCCAAGGCTACATGAAAGAGACCAAGTGCTTGCTTTTTCCAGGGAAATGTGTTGTGCAATGGGTTTTTTTCACAGTGATGTGAGAATTCCCAGGAAATTGGCTTTGCGTTTTTTCCCTTGTAAAGTCGGTATTTCATTGAAATAATTGCCTTTTTCTTTTACAACTTTTCTCTTTTTCTTCTTTTCTTCCTCCCTCCTCCTCTCTCTTCTTCCTTTCTTCCTCCCTCCCTCCGTCCCTCACTCCCTTCTTTCTTTCTTTCTTTCTTTCTCTCTTTCTTTCTTCTTTCCTTTCTTCCTTTCTTTCTTCTTTCCTTCCTTCCTTCATCCCTCCCTTCCTTCTTTCCTTCCTCCCTCCCTCCCTCTGTCCCTCCCTAGCTCCATCCCTCTCTCCATCCCTCCTATCCCTTCCACCTCCATTCCTATACAAT
Organism: Taxidea taxus jeffersonii; assembly: GCA_003697995.1. Classification (NCBI taxonomy): domain Eukaryota; kingdom Metazoa; phylum Chordata; class Mammalia; order Carnivora; family Mustelidae; genus Taxidea; species Taxidea taxus. The sequence continues at coordinate 28,724 of ML093108.1, read as the reverse complement.
TCTTTGACAATTTGGGGATCTTTCTCTAGTTTTAGAGTCTGCGCAAAGACATGGGCGCTCCATAGCCCAGTCCTGCTGGCAGTGGGCTGCCCCTCTCTCCAGAGACCACATCCTGTGTGGCAGAGGTCCTCCCCTGTAATGGCCGCCTGGGCTGCTGCCTGGCTCATCTGCACCTCCCCTGCCCCCCAACCTGTGTTGTTCAGAGGCTGCTTTAGGGACTGTGTCAGATGGCTAGTGAATACCCCCACTTGGCAGGTCTGCCCCTGGGAGTTCTTGGGGTAATGACAAAACCGGATGTCCTCAGGACATGCCCTGCTCCCCTGTGTGTAGTTTGTTTCATTCCGAGATTTAATTTATTATCCTGGTCTCCTGTTGCACAAGACCTGTATAAATAATCTGGGCCACTCCTTTGTTTCTCCCCGAAATATGGCCTTTGAAAGCTCCTGTTGTTCCAAGGGGACGTTTCTGCTGTCTTTTGAGAGAAAGAGATGATTAGGTCTGTTTCTTCTGGTCAGAAAAGTGGGGAGAGTTCCCCACTTTTCCACCTGGAGACCCATCAGAAGTTCAAGGGCATAGCACATGGCCAAAGCTCCTGCTAGTGATGACACAGAACTGGCTAATATATTTAGAATTTATAGTTGAAGTTCAAGGACAGCAGTCTCTGGGGAGGGGAGGAGAGGAGAGGGCAGTGTTGGACAGGAGGGGACTTAAAAGCAGATTTACCTGGCACTTTACACAATAACTAACAATAGGTTCTATCAATAATCCCACTCTACAGATGAGGAAACGAAGACCCCCCAGGTGAAGGTCACATAAAGTAAGGGGAGGAGTCAGGATTCTAATCTCCGCAGTCTGGCTTCAGAGTCTGTACTTGCAACTTCCACATTGAGAGCCTCTTCCCTCCCCCAGCAACTCTTGTTGCCACAACTAGAATCCTCCAAGAGAATGCTCTCTCCGGTGCTTCCCCACCACCCTGCTTTGTTTAGCCAGAGTGTGTTTCTTGGAGTTAAAAACCCCAACTACTATTGATGGGAATAATAATGGGAATAATAATTGGGAATAATAATGATACCTGTCTCATGTGGCTTTATAAATTCTAAGTATATGGTAAACATCCAATTAGTGATCATTCTTACTATAAGCTATTAGTGAATTTTACAGGGGTTTAGAAAATACTGGCTGAAGACGAGATGTCTCTGACTTCATTAGGCTAGAATTCTCCCTTATTGCTTTACCAGAAAAATACTAACAGGTTGTTTATCATGGTAGTTCTGTATCTTACTCAGAGTTTCAAATTTAGAAATTTCAGTTCAATCAAAAGAGTTCGGTCAAAAAAGAGAACCATTTCAGCCAACCCCACAGAGAAAGCTGGGGAACCGCTGGTTTTGCGACCCACAAGAGAGCCCACCAGGCAAAAGATCTGTATCTTGGTCTCACCATTTGAGCTTTGCCCACACACGTTAATTCAAATGAATAACAGAACAAAAGAAAGTGCACAGCGTATTCTTTCATTAATGGGTTTATTCATCGGGAAAGGAAGAGAAAAATAAATGCTGACAATGAGAATAGCCCGTTTTCAGGGAATTAAAAGACACTTTTGCTTGAACATGCTAAAAGTTTAAATAACAAATAATAAATTATCTTAGTTGGTAGCTTTTAAAGCACGTTCAGGGGTGTCCTGGAGTTTTGCAAAGGCACCTTGGAAGCAGTTCTGAAGTTAGTCATCATCCCACTGGCTGAATGTTAACTTGCAAAGGAACGGATGTACCAAGGCCTTGAGGCAGGGGAATGACTTTGAAACAGGTACATCATAACCTAAAGAGGTGATCAAGCCTCATATGTGTGACCTTAGTCAGGTCACTTCCCTCTCTGGGTTCTGTTTTCTTTTCTGTCCATCGAGGAGAATCAGTGATGGAAAGGAAACAGAATTCTTTTGGCCCTAAAACTCTGAGATCACCGCATGAGTTGTGTTCCCCACAATGTCTGCTTCCAACAAAAAAATAGCGTAGGAATATCTTCATACCACTGTCTTCAAAGCCTGTGCGTCATTTCTTTGACATTTCTTGGTGATTGCGAATCCTAGCCCTTTTTGTTTGTCCATTTGTTCAGAACCAGTTTTTTTGTTTTTGGGGTTTTTTTTTTCTTTCACTCCAGAAGTGTTTAGTGAAGCCTTCCAACAGTCAGGTGCCACTAGGTGAGGAGAAGAGGAATAGGCCAAATTTTCTGTTTTCTCCGGGAATTCCCAATCCAGTGATGAGCTGGTGAACCCACTCGTGTGGCTTTTTGGTATGGTTCAGACTATTTCCTAGGTCTGGCCCTTCTGACTAGGGATGATAATATGTTTGAGCCAAAGATCAGAGAAACAGGTAATTACCTTGGAAAGAGGAAGATCCACCTCCCCACCTTTCGACAGGTTTCCAATAAATATCTTGTGGTGCAAAGACCATAAGGCTTGAATCTGAAAGCAGCCCGTTCTCCTATTCCCATGTCTTTGTCCCACGCGAAGTACCTTCAATTTCCAGATCCCTTTGGCGGCTGGCTGGTTGGCCAGAATCCCTGGTGCAGCTTTGTTTGGCAGCCGTATCACACGTGGTTCACATGGATCACTGTGCATAGTTACGAACGGTAGTCTGTGCAGCAATCTGATTTAGATCAATCTAGACTCAAATTCCAGCCCCATCTAACTGGGTCTGTCCTTTTTGGCAAGCTGGTCAACTTTGCTGAATCTTCTTCTTCCTGATCTGGAAAATGAAATTACAGACATCTCACGAGGTTGTTGTGTGGGGAAGGACTCCCTGATACAGAGTGCCCAGGATCTGTTGATGCCTGGTGAGGGCTCAGAAAGTGGCAGCTCTTTTTATGATCAGCTCTGCAGAGAGGGCCTGAGTCCTCACCCTGCCTGGGAATAGAGAGGAGACCAGACCAGATCTCTTAGATCCGTGCTGGAACTTGAAGGAATCACTGTAGGGTTGAGCAGAAGCTTACAGATGTATCCTGGGTGGGAGTCAGGGAACCCCCAGAACCACAGAAGGAAGGTGCTGGGGTGAAGCTGAGGTGGTAATCTGACCAGACATGTTGATGGGGTGGACGTCTGAACTGGACTCAGAAGAGGAAATTTCATGGCCTCACATCAAAGGTGTCCGTGGTTGACATTAGAATTGTAGGAAAGTGGGACGCCTGGGTGGCTCAGTTGGTTAAGCAGCTGCCTTCGGCTCAGGTCATGATCCCAGCGTCCTGGGATCGAGTCCCACATCGGACTCCTTGCTCGGCGGGGAGCCTGCTTCTCCCTCTGCCTCTCTGCCTGTGCTCTCTCTCTCTCTCTCTGACTAATAAATAAATGAAATCTTAAAAAAAAAAAAAAAGAATTGTAGGAAAGTGAATGGATGAGGTTTTTTCTCCCCTTTGACCTGCTTGATTAAACCAGTAATCTCTGTTTGGAAAGCCGTATCATTACCATTGGAAAGATTAAGCCAGAAAATCCCAACATTTGGGGGAAGCCTTTGGTGTACATAGTAAGTCTGGAGCTAGAGCTTGGTGAATGGTACCTTGAAGATGGAGGAATCTTCTTCCCACACTGACATTTGGAGGTCAAGCTTCTGCCCCCTCAGGGGTTGCACGCTGGAGGTCTTTGTTGTCACATCTATTTCTTTTTTTTTTTTTTTAAAGATTTTATTTTATTCATTTTAACAGACAGAGATCACAAGTAGAGAGGCAGGCAGAGAGACAGAGGAAGAGAAGCAGGCTTCCCGCTGAGCAGAGAGCCGGATGCGGGGCTCGATACCAGGACCCTGGGATCATGACCTGAGCTGAAGGCAGAGGCTTTAACCCACTGAGCCACCCAGGCGCCCCTGTCACATCTATTTCAACCTGAACAGTGTTTAAGATGAAATCTCACCTAGTTTTCTTGGCTTTTTTAAAATATTAGGCAACATGGGGCTCCTGGGTGGCTCAGTGGGTTAAAGCCGCTGCCTTTGGCTCGGGTCATGATCCCAGGGTCGTGGGATCGAGCCCCGCATCGGGCTCTCTGCTCTGTGGACAGCCTGCTTCCTCCTCTCTCTCTCTGCCTCTCTGCCTACTTGTGATCTCTATCAAATAAAATCTTATTTTTAAAATCTTTATAAATAAAATCTTTAAAAAATGATAAATAAAATATTAGGCAACAGGACCACAGCGAACCTACATTTTTACATAGCAAGTTTGCTGGCACCAACTTTTTGAGGGGGTTCAGATTACTTGCCAATTGTCTCCTTGAAATAATCTTTTCTTCTGGTTTTCCTAAGACAGCTCTGTCCTCATTTTCCTCCTCCCTCTCCACCTGCCCTTTTACATTCCATACAAGCCCTTCCTCCTGTTGCCTTAAATGCCAGCAATCTCAGGGCCCTGTTTTAGATCCTCTTTTCCTCCCTATTCCACATAATTCTGCTGATCAGTCTTTTGAGCCCCAGCTATATGCTGTTGTAAAGGAGAAAAGCTTTTCTCTTCTTCCTTTCTGAGTTTCTTTGGTCTATCTAGTAACTAAATTGACCTAAGACAGATTAACAAGAGAAAAGCAACTTTAATTTTCTGTGTAAGGGAGCCCATAAAAATACAAGATTCAAAGAAGAGACCAAAGCAGGCAGATTTGTCACACTTTTCAGACAAGGAAGTAATACATTTGTGAAAAATTAGCAAGACAAAAGGATTTGGAGTTGGTGTAGCAAATTAGTGAACAAGTAACAAGGTTTGTTAAATGGCCCTCTCCGCCCAGAATTCCCTCTCTGGTGATAAGGATGCCTCTAGCCTCCTGGGATAGGGACGGTACCTTTCATGTGGCAGGTTTATTTCCTTTTTTCAGGGAACAAAGGAAGGTCGTAGTGTCCTTTTCATACTGGCTGTTTCTTAAGTATCTTTAATTCAAAACAATCAATTTGCCAACGCAGCATAATTCGGGGTGGCCTATTCTGGAGTCCTTCACTGCTTAGGTCCATGACAGCTCCATGGCACATCAGGGACTTGTTGAATTGTGCAGAAGCTCAAGATGGTAGGGTTCTGCTGTGGTATTTTTCTTTCTCCCTTTTATCCTTGAACTGACCCAGGCTGTTTTTATTCTTAAAATCATACTCCTCATTTTGCAAACTTCTGAAAACACAGAAAGTTATAAGTAAACAAATAGAAATTGCCTACAATCCAGAGACAACCACTGTTAATATTTTGGCTAGTTAAGAGAATTACTTTACTATGCTGATTTCCATCACTATCCTCTCTCACTGTTAAGTTTTTGTTCATGAACTCATTATTATACTACTACTTAATTTCCCCTCTCTTTTCCTATGTGTTCACTGCCCCAGACAATGCCTAGCACACAGGAGGTGCTCAGTAAGTCTTTGCTGAATAAATGAGTCTCTCTTTACGTATACAACAGAGTTGAGATCGTAAATATACAGTCCCAGATTTTTCTTCATTTAGTATTATATTCCCATCTTGCCACTGACTTAAGCATTTTTCGGTCATCTGGGATGACATGTTCTTTTATGAATTAAGAGAATCCTCAAGGGTCTATCACTGGCCTCCCATTTACTTCTTCATTGAAGATGAACACTACAGACCTCCAGGCTTGTTAGAGTAAATCAAGAGCAAAGCTTTGGGAACTATAAACTTTACTAGCTGGTAGATGCTGACACTATTCTCAACCCTCATAATACTTAGCTTCCCTTACTAGAGAGAACTCTTTAAACTTGCTTTACCCAGGAAAGAAAGGCAACCTCCCCTTTGAAATCTTCCAAGAGATACTCTTAGATCCTTTAAACTCTTACTGAAATAGTTACTGAATAGTGTTGTACTGTCCTCGGGGAATAGAGGCATGCTGACACCAGAGTTCATGTCCGGAGAACCCGAGAATGGATGCCACCATTTCTAAACTTTAATCCCAAATGGGAAGAAAAAGGTCAGGTGGGAAGGTAGTGGCTGAGTGAAAGGTGAGCCGAAACGCTAACAGGGGTGTGAGAAGGGGTAAGAACAGAGAAAGGGTGAAGGTGAACTGGAAGGAGCATGGACTCAGGAAATAGACCAGAGATCCCAGCCCACTGCCCCGTCACCAAATGTGGGACTTTGAGATGCTTAGAACTTCCGGTCTCAGTTTACTCATCTTTAAAGAAAGCAATTATCAATAGATAATAGTAATTACGATTAGGCCTTTCAAGAGGTCCGTGCTCAGAAACTCTGGAACGGTTCACATGAAAAGCACAGTATCCCAGGATCTGAAAGCGGCTGCTAAAAGGAAGTGGCCTCACTGGAATTAACAGGAGAGGCTACGTTGCCTTTGGATGACGAAGTAAACTCAAAATATAAACATGGCACCAACACTGACACTGTGAATTATTAACTCATCTCTGCCCTGAGGGTCCTTGGCACTACTTGAGTTGTGGAACTCTTCAGTGTTTGTTTCTATACCCTAAGCTATCCCCAGACTTACTCCCCTGGGGTAAAAAGAAAATTAAAGGGAAGACAGACTGGTGAAAAATTTTTTTAAAAAGATACCAAAGTATAAAGATAGGCAAAGTGATGCTGTAAATTCAAATTAAAACTAGACCAGAATATTTACATATTTTATTAAATCTTTACAATCAGTAATTATAATCAAATACACAATTATATACAAGGATTATATACATTTTGCCCAGACTTTTACATCACAGTACATAGTTTCCCTTAGAAATATTGTATACATTTATCACCAAACAACAAAATCCAACAGTAGTGTTACAGCACCTGTTAGTACAGACATCTTTTTCATAAATTACATCATAAGAAAATATACGGCTGTAAATTGGGCTTTTAAAAATGTCTTTTATAAAATCTGAACATACAATATTTCATTCACAGAATGTTTTTTTTTCTATGTTCTGACTGAAGCCTTGTGCATAAAACGACCGGTTGGAATATTTACTAAATCAGCTCCCCCCCCCACTTCCAAAATTATAAGCACTATCTGAATTACTTATGCTGAGCTTCCTTTATGATGAATCTGGCATGGGGTCTGGTGAGAGAACAAATGCTGGTTTTACTGTCCATTAATAATGGTAATTTAAATTTTTAAAAAATTCTCAAAAGAATAATTAATTAGAAATTAAAACCAGAGAGCTCACAATTTTTCATTTTACTCTCTAATACTGTGAAGAAAAAGGGGAAAGTATAATGTCGAAAAACAATTTGTTCTGAAACAATAGTTATATTCTTGTTGGAAGCCTATTAAAGGTTAAAAAGAAAAGAAAAACAAAACAAAACCTACTCAACAAAATATCCCATCCTAAACATATCCAGTAAATTACAATTCTGTCACACCTACTTTATGGGAAAATTATTGCAAATTAGGGTGTATCATTTCAATAGACTTTCATAAGCAGAAAAAGCTACAGCTATTTTTTAGTTAGGTAAACAAGTTAAGTTTTAAAACTTGAAAATACCTGAATTAAATACTTGCTCTAATATCTAACTTTTCACTTTCAGATAAAATCCTTACTTGATTCCAGGTTTGTAAACATTGTATAAATCCTTCTTAGTCCAACAATTTTATGGCTGTGGTGATCACTTCAGCTCTGTTTCTATGCAGTCAACATTTAACTGAGGTAGACCAGATGTTTCCAAAATTCAGGGTCTCATAGAATCCCCTGAATATTTAGGAAGTAAATAAAATGTCTATCAAAGGTATTTAAAAAACAAAACATTAAAAAAAAACCACCTAATGCTGTTGGAATTTTTTAATGAACTCAAAAAACAACTTCATGGCAGTACGTCCAATAAGAACGAGGAGTTAATGATAACGTTGGGAGTTCTGAAGCTGAACATTACACCTTCTTAAATAGGGAAAAATCAAATATGATTCCTTCTGGGGGTTAAGTTTAACTTGTTAAATTTTTTTCCTTTTTTTTTTTTTTAAAGGATTCACTTTTATAAAAAAAAGTGAACAATTTGCTTCTAGACTTCAATGAATGGCAACAACTCCCCCTAACGGCCAAAAGCAGGGAAAGTAATAAGGGGGCTCTCGTATACCATGAGATCTTCGCTGGGGGAAAAAACCATGCTGTTTTGTTAACTTAGAAAAGTTAGATTTAGACAACAATGGCTCTGAGCTACAAATACAAAATCAAATCAGTGTATATAAGGCTTCTGTAACCAAAGTCTTAGAGGAACATCTGCTCCTTTTCTCCAAGCCCCAGTCCTATAAATCAAGGCAAGTCAAGTAATGAAGCTTCGGCTATTTTGGCAGCTTTGCAATTAATATGAACAAAAGCACTATGTCTATCCTTCCGTATACTGTATGTATTATAGTTCTATCTTCTTACACCAAATTTCACATGCAGAAAGACTAAAATATCCACTTTAGTGTCAGGTTTAATTAAGGGCCAGTAAAGGTCTTATACTACTATTCTTCCCCGCCCTCCCCCTAAAACGTGAATTCTCTATTAGTTTTATTATTCATTGACCCAATTATATTTAGCTGGAATTTTTGAAAGCAGCTATTTGTCCCCTTAGAAAAGATTATGTTTACTTGGGATCTAAGACATACTGTACACGAATATACATAACTACAATACAGCACTGCTCTCCTTTTAACAGTTTAAGTTCATCAGTACCTCAAAACTGTGTCTTAAGAAAAGATTATTATGTAATGTCACAGTAAAGAGAAAGAAAACTAAGTCTCACAAATATTCCTTTAGAACTGATTTAGTAAGTTTAAAAAAAAATAAATAAAACCATGATTTCAACTACAGGGCTGTCTACAGGGTATCAACAACAGATTTTAAAACTTAAATGTGGTCAGCACTGGACTGCCACCGAAAGAAAAAAAAAAAAGAAAAAAGAAAAAGGACAATAAATTCTCATTAAGCTATATGGCTATATGTTAGTTGTCACTGTGTAAGTTTCTTACACAGGTTACCATAGATTAATTTTCAAGTCCATATCAAAAGGAATATCTGTTAAAAAAAATGTAAAAAAAAAAAAACCAAACCTTAAAAACCATGATTCAACAGAAAATGTGACAGACTCCTTAGGTACATCTTTAGAAACCATAGTTTCAAAGAAGAAAAATAGTAGTTTCCCTAGGATTTTTAGATCACTACCACAGTTTCATTATGGCTCCCTAAAATAGAAAAATGGAACAAAATGTATGCAGCTATTGGCAATATGGCCCTTGTGGCTCAAATTGCATACTAAACATGGGATGGAGTAAGGCTGATGGCTAGAGGTAATCACCTCTAAGAGAAATGAACCGGAAAAGACTTATAATTTACCCGACAAGGATAGAACCTTAAGTTCCATTTCAGAGTAGTCATGGCTTTCCCTACGGAAGGCCTAATGGCAAGTTCATATTACATTATAGTTTCTCCCTTGTTCCATTTTTCCTAAGTATTAAGTAACTAATTTCCATAATATATTATATGACCTTTTTACCTGGTCCCAATGATTAACCTTTACGCAGAGAACTCACTGTACCCAGTGAGTACACTGGGTTCACCTTTGGTTTAAACAAAAAGGACATTGTTAAGAGAGAAAAAAATCAAGTCATCTTGATCATTTGTTTCACAATGAAGCAAGTGAAAGTGATAAGCAAAGGCCGTTTTCATCATAAATGCATCTGCTTCACAACCACTTAGGTCACTTTGAGTGTTTTTGTGAAGGCAGCAGAACCAGAATGCCCACAATACTCATGTATTTTCCCAAAAGAGCCTCTAATCCCCAAAACGAGGAAAGTCAAGCTTCCTTTAATTAGAAAGCTAACAAATTCCTATTCTCCACTCCACCATTAACTGAATTTGTTTCTTGTCTATCCAGAGACTGCACAGAAATCTGGCTCCTAGGAATGCCCAGCAACCTTTTCCTGGCCTGAGGTGCTGCAGGGTGGTGTGACGCTGTCACAGGGTGGGAGTCAGGGTTGGGGAGGGACTGTGAGTTTCCATTTTGGATGGGACGGTTTTAAGCAAGGTCAATTCTAACACAGCATGCTCCAGATTCCTATGATAACTATCTCAGTCAGAACGTGGTTGCTCATCACCATACTTAAAGACTCCCATTAGAGAGCCTGCTTAGTATCAGGGTGTCTGTGAACCACAGCTTGCCTTTTCTTTTTAAATACCTACCACCAGATTCTCTAGTGAGTCATAGTTCATCTTTCTCCATCATTTCAAATGCCTCTATATCTTCATTCCAGTCCGCTAATATGGAGTCTATAGGCTGGACCTTTTTACCCCAGCTAACATTAGGATTGGAATCTTCCTCAGTTTCTGATTGTTCCTGAAGTTGGTTATCTAAATCTGTACATTCACCATCAAGACTTGCAGTCTCATGGTTCTCCATGGGGTTAGAATTCTGCTCAGAAGCAGAAACGCTTGCAGTATTGTCCGTATCTGCCGGAGATGATGATTCTGGTTGTGAGTTTAGAGAACTTTCCTCAGGAGACTCTTGATCAACCAAATCAACCTCCTGAGAACTTGATGTAATCTGTTCAGCGCTCTGATCCTGAGAATCATTTTCAGAGGATGGTTGTTCTTCATTTTCCATTTCAGGATCTGTATGTAAAAAAAACAAGCTTCATGCTACTTTCCCACTCAAAATATTTACTATGGCAGGTTTAAGAGCATACTGGTTTTCACAATAAAATGAAGAAATTAAAAAAGAAAGAAAAGCACATTAATGCAAAACAGTGAATATTAACATTGAAGGGTAAAACTACTGCCTTCAAATAATAATGTAATCACATTTTTCCTTTATATGCATTTTGTAAAATCTGACAGTACAAATTAATTCCTCCAAACTGAAATCGATGACTCTAGTCTTCAATGCCTTCAATGGGGATTAGTTATGCCAAGAAATACACTAAATAATACTGTTAAAATGCATATAAATTTGCACTAGATGTCTAAAACTTATTATTAAATATCTAAATTTAGAAAAGCTTGTACATGAGAACATATGAAACAGAATAAATTTTAAACAGCACTTATCACTATGTTTTAAGATAATATTCTTTTGAAAAGTGAAATTCCACTCAGTAAGCCATGAAAATGCTGATAATTCAAAACTATGGATTTGAGGGTACTAATGTGGTTAGATAAAGTGTTTTCATAAAGACAAGCAAGAACGGAGATTATTTATTGTATTTCATTATTGTAGGTCTATGAATTAGAAGGTATCATTTTAAAATCCACTGGGAGGCTGAAGAGGAGGTTAAACCGCTTGTACTGAAGATACAGTGAAACCACTAGAGGCCTTCTATTCAGGGCTCCCACAAGAAAGTGTGTGACTCACACTGATGCCCCCTGCTGTGTGCTCCCCGTCTCTGGTCTCTGCAGGCAGTCAGTTCGTGGGTCCTAGGTGGCCTCTCTCAGTGCAGCAGGCACTGTGCAAGGTGATAACGTGAGGCAAAAGCCAAACACCAGACCCGCCCTACTGGATCTTTTAGTTCAGGTGGGGAAAACATTTACAAATAATTACACAAAATCAATGGAAAAGCGTAACTATGACATGTTTTATGCTGCTAGGAAAGCTTACAGAGAATAGGAAAGAGTAAGGAGAGCCGAGGGTTTCCTTCAGAAAGTGACAATGAGCTGAGATTTAAAAGATAAGTAGAGGGGCGCCTGGGTGGCTCAGTGGGCTAAAGCCTCTGCCTTCAGCTCGGGTCATGATCCCAGGATCCTGGGATCGAGCCCCACATCAGGCTCTTTGCTCTGCATGGGGCCTGCTTCCTCCTTTCTCTCTGCCTGCCTCTCTGCCTACTTGTGATCTCTGTCAAATAAATAAATAAAATCTTAAAAAAAATAAATAAATAAAAGATAAGTAGAGTTAATGAGTCAAGGAAGGAAGGGAAGATGGACATATCATAAAGCCAGAAAAACTAAAGGAAACAGGCATGCAGGAAGGTACAGACAGGTGTGTTTATGTATACCCTGATGAAGGATTACCTGACTAGGGAAGTTTAAGTTCTTGGGGCCTGGGGAGTCCCCACACTCTCTCTCTTCTAAGCTGTGGAAAAGGTATACTTTAATTCAACAATTAGGAAAATCATGGTGGGGACCAAAGAAGAGAAAACAGGAGCTGGCTACTCACTTAAATTAGGATACCCTAAGTTCAAGGGAGAACAAAAAGAAAACCCTTCAGGCTTTTTTTCTAGATTGTATTAATCTGGTTTAGAAGTATAGGAAAGGATGTAGTACTGTCTGGTCTAGTAATAAAAATTGTGCTTTTGGCAAAAAATTACCCTACGGATATAGATTATGCAATGTATTTTGGAAATCTAGCTAAAACAATAGGATAAGAAAACAGAAGAGTCAGTATAAATATAGGAAAAGAATAGATCAAATTGTATTTTTAGAATGTGTTGTATATTTGAACTCAAAGCAACTCTAAATTTTTAAAAATAACATTAAGATAATAAAAGAACTTGAAAAGCAGGATAAAAATAAGATAAATAGGCAAATAACCTCTCTATAGGAAAAACTAGTTAGAAATAAAGTTAAGTACTCTTTTCATAATAAAAATAAAACCTATAAAATGATTAAATTTATTATGAAAGGTATGACCTACATTACTTAATACCAAAAGATGTTAATGAAAACATAAAATAAGATCTGATTACATTTACAGGTAAGTAAAACTTTCTACTTATATGTAAAGCATACAACTATACAATTCCAAAATGAATCCCATTTCTACTTTTTTTTGTTTTCTTTTGGGACCAGACAGAACTATTTGGAAGTTCTTATGGAAGAATATGCATCAAAGAGAAGTCAAGAAATTCTGAAAAGAATTAGTGAAAAGGGAGTTGCCTTATCAGGTATCAAAATACATTCAAAGCAGCAAACTTTTATTATTGGCATAGGAGTAAACAAACAGATTAGTTGAAAATAAAAGCAAGTCTTTCCAGACTTTCCAGTCAGAGAAAATATATAAGACTATCTGACAGATAGCAAAGAGGCAGCAATCAGGAAAGTAAAGACAGTAGGTGAAGAAACAGAAAAGGCAAGGAAGGAGTTAGTGTCACACTGTATTCTATGCGGCGGGTCAGCATCCCACAGGGAGCAGCTCTGAGTTCTCAGAGCATTAACAACTACATCATTAAATTCAGGAATGGTGTATCAGAAACACAAAAAAAAGAATGAAGAAAATCTCAAGATACAACGACAAGGAAATGATTAAGTTTTAATAATAAAAGAACAAGGGAGCCTTGGCAATGACTTAAGAGACTGGATGTTCTACAATCATTGATTCATCTGTCCAGCCAACATTTGCTGCAAGCACCGATCACAGAGATGAGAGCAGGTAAAGCAGCAGGACTTCATATGAATGTCAAAGTAGAACGATATTAAAAAATACCCTTGGCGCACCTCGGTGGCATGGTCCTTTAATTGTCTGACTCTTGGTTTTGGCTCAGGTCATGATCTCAGGGTCCTGAGATCAAGCCCCATGTCCGGCTCTGCACTCAGCAAGGAATCTGCTTAAGACTCTCTCCCTCTCCCGCTGCCCCTCCCCCTGTTCTCTCTCTTTTAATAAATAAATCCTTTTTTTTTTTTTAAAGATTTTATTTATTTATTTATTTGACAGAGATCACAAGTAGGCAGAGCGAGAGGAAGGGAAGCAGGCTCCCTGCCAAGCAGAGAGCCCGATGCGGGGCTCAATCCCAGGACCCTGGGAACATGACCTGAGCCGAAGGCAGAGGCTTAACCCACTGAGCCACCCAGGCACCCTAATAAATAAATCTTAAAAAAAAAAAAAAGACACCCTTAAATTTCACCTATGAGAACAAGAGAAATTTCCATTAAAAATGTGGTATTTAAGTGGGCGTGCAGGATGCTAAATGTCCTCAAGAAGAAATGGGCCATGGGAGTGAGGATAGGGATGGAAAAGCATCTCAGAAAAAGGAAGAGATGTACAAATGCAAAAATGCATGAGAAAACATGTCAGGCTGTAGAAAGGTGCAGGGAAGTGTCAATCTGGCTTAACAAGAATGCTTCAGAAGCTCCTTTCCAGGCAAAGCAGGTCTTCTGCATATATATTAAATTTTGCAGTTCAACTTTAGGGCAGATTCACCCCAGTCAAGTTCAATGGGGGATAATCTTAGGAAAAATAACACTGCTAGATTTAAATCTTGAGCAGTTCGAACCCTGGGACCTTTCTTTTCTTTCCCCCATTTTCTCTGTCCGCCTCTGTATCAGGTAGATACACATAGAGGAGTAGGCCTGAAAACATCAGTCTACTGCTCTCAAGGCACCATAGACCTACACTGAAACTGAAAACATGATAATGTATGGAACCTTCAAAATGCTGATTCAGTTCCTCTTGAAAATACTATTGAGAAAAGGAAATGGATTCTTAATTATAAACTATCAATTTGGATCTAAATGTAACAGCACAGTGTCATTTGTTGGTGAGCACGGGGTTGGAACAATTCTTAAAATTGGGAAAGGTGGGACACATGAGAGACAAGATATTAAAACTTCCGTGGCTAGCTCAACTTTTAGGACTGGTCTGACCTTAGGAAGCAATATTTCAACTTCATAAATTACTAATGCCTTACTTCTGAAGAAGAAGGTGTAATAAGATATCTGAACATTTTTGATAGCAGACAAGATTATTGCAGATATTTCTGTATTAATCGCTGGAACTTCTCATCAGAATAAGAAAGCGAGAGTGGGAGTAGGGGCTTGTTCTGGGGCTTTGGGCTTCTATTTTCTGTATCAGCATGTGGGGTGAACTGCTCAATTAAAACTGTGTGACTTTATAAAGGAAGTATGAATTTGTGGAATGAGATTTTTAAAGAGCAATCTGGAGGACATGTTACTGTTCTGATTTTTTTTTTTAAGATTTTATTTATTTATTTGACAGAGATCACAAGTAGGCAGAGAGGCAGGCAGAGAAAGAGAGGGAAGCAGGCTCCCTGCAGGGCAGAGAGCCTGATGTGGGGCTCGATCCCAGGACCCTGAGACCATGACCTGAGCCGAAGGCAGAGGCTTTAACCCACTGAGCCACTCAGGCGCCCCTCATGTTCAGATTTTAAGGATGCTAATTATTGGGGGTACTTATATAATCCTACCTAGCTCCCTTGATGGTATAACATGGTTCATACATAACTGGGAGACTAAAAAAAAAAGAAAAAAAAGGTGCCTTCTTAGTGTTGTTCAGTGCTTCTCAAAGTGTAGCTGAGTGGAATTACCTGGGATGCTTGTTTACAATTTCAGATTCTAGTCCCCTGCCTCCCAAGAGTCTGATTCAATATTCTGGAGTAAGACTTAGGAATCTACACTTGTAACAACAGCATCAGCATCCGCTGATGCAGAAGAGAAACGGGGGCATGCGGTAATGGCGCAGGACAAATTAATGACAACACTAGAGACATCAGCTTCTTAGGATATTTTCCTAAGTGAATAAAGTAGTTGATTTAATAAAACTATTATTGAGTTTCTGTTATACTGATAATTTTGTTATATTGATTTTGTTAATACAGTTGTATAGTTCTTGAAAGAGCTACATAAAAAGAGGAGGGTTTGGTTTTTTTTTTAAGACTTTTTGTCAAATGAGCATTCTGTAACAGAATCACAGCTCACTAACTTTAGGGCCCAGCAAAACTTTAAAAAAGAAATCATTTATATAAAGCCCTTTTAACTGCCCGGTCCTTAAAAGAAAACTGTTCAGCGGTGCCTGGGTGGCTCAGTCAGTTAAGCAGCTGCCTTTAGCTCAGGCCATGATCCCAGGGTCCTGGGATCGAACCCCACATCGGGCTCCCTCATCAGTGGGGAGCCTGCTTCTCCCTCTCCCTCTGCCTGCAACTCTGCCTACTTGTGCTCTCTCTCGTCAAATAAATGAAATCTTAAAAAAAAAAGAGACAGAGCAAATCCTGTTCAGATAGTATATTTTGTACAGCAGCACCCCCCCACCCCCCACCGGTTTTCCTTTGTGACGTTTCAGTTACCCGCAGTTAGCCGTGGTCAGGAAGCAGATGATCTTCCGCCTCCTGACCCAGCATCAGAAGGTGAACAGTAGCCTAACGCTAGGTCACACGGCCCATGTCATTCCCCTCCTTCATCTCGTCAAGTAGCATTTTATCATCTCATATCACCACAAGAAGGATGGGTACAGTACCATAAGATATTTTAAGAAAGACCAGGTTCACATAAATCTCATTACAGTATATTGTTATAACTGTTTTATTTTATTATTAGTTATTGTTATCAGCCTTTTATTGTGCCTAATTTATAAATTAGACTTTACCACAGGTATGTATGTATAGGAAAACACGGTATATATACAGAACAGTATGCCATCCATAGTTCCAGGCACCTACTGGGGGATCTTGGAATATACCCCCCACGGATGTGGGGCAGGGGAGGATCTGTAGTAGAATTTATCTTTTTCTCTTATTCTTTCTCTGGTATGAGAAGCACATGCTTTACTATGACCTCGTAGTCCTAATCCCATGCACCCCTACACATATATGAATTTTAAAAACAAGCTGATATTTTAAATACTTTATATTATATTCAAAGAAAAGTGATCAAAAGTAATACATGCCAAAACAACGTCTTCGTTAGACTCACTCTTACATGGACTAGTGAGTTCATCTATACTATATGGATATGTAATTCGTAGGATTTGTTAGGGCAGGATCAGTAAAGAATTATTATTGTGGGAGAGCTGACTAGACATGAAAATCTAATTACATTAATCCAGATATTATCATGGTATCCACTGAAACAAAATTATATATATATGTATATGTTTGCACATGCATGTGTGTGTATATATACACACACACACATACGTATATACATATACATAATTTAAAGCTTAGTAATGCAAGATACTTACTACTATTAATAATGTAGCTTGGAATCATTTTACCTTTTAATATTGCTGCTGAAATTCCAATGGTAGCACAAAATAGGGGGGAGAAAAGCAAAGGCATTAAAGAGTTACATGGAATAATAACCTGCCTGTGTTTGATGTGCCTACGTGCCTATATGTAGGAGAGAAGATCTGAGTTGAGAAAAAAGACTCAGAAAAAAAAAAAGTCAGGAATATAGGAGGATTTAAGAAGAGTAGAAATCCTTCCTATTTGTTCTGTTTTTATCTCTACATCTTTACAAACATTCCTTCTATTTGCTTCACTGTTCTTAAATAGTAGACATGTGGAAGACCCTCAAAGAAGAATAAAGTAACACAAGAAGACAAGATAAAACACTGATCTGGCTGGTACTAGATGATCACCGAACCTTTTTTTTTTCCTACTCTTTCACTTGGAAGCTACACTGAATTGAATCAGTTACCTACCTAGCTGTCGGACAAACATCCCCAGGGATTCAAGAAACCTGCACAAATCCCACATCGTCAGTCATTTACAGGTAATGAGAGAAATACAGTTCTCTCTCCAGAGGCCTCCAGTGGATGAGGAAGACTGCTCCTGTAAGCAGGATGGCAGTCTATGTCTGATGGGTCACTTTCCCTCATTTCTCCACTATCCCTGGGCGTCAAACTAAAAAAGAGTACTAGTGAGACCGTGCGTTTATACAATTATTTGGGTTTCAAACAGCTTTCAAGTCATTAACAAACATTTTGGCCTAGAGAGGCTACATATTGTCACGACTTAAGGCATGCCACCCTGTCCTTCCGACACCAGCCAGTTGTAACTCTTGTAACTTATAAATCCCTATGTGATAAACGTACACCTCAGTGGACAGAACCTGCTAGATTTTTACTGCCTTTACCAAGACAGTGGTCATCTGATTATTGGTGGCCTGCTGAAACCCAACTACTATTGTATTGTATATAATGTCATTCCATACAACCTTTTTATTCCTTATAAAAGAAATGTAAGATGTAGTATCAGTATAATTGAACAGTGAACATTTGAGACTGTTTAAATTGACTCTCTTGATATATTAGCCATATTTTTATCACTGGGCAGAACCACAGCAAAAGTGAGAAATGTCATATAAAAAATAAAACTCGAAAAACATCCTAAGTCAGCAAACAAAGCAAAATAAATGTTTTACAACTCTTATTTCCAAAAATATTTTTTGAAACCATCTTCTATTTTATCAGTTAACCAAAAGCAACTTTTTATAACTCATTTTTATTATCTAACTAGTACAATCAATGCTAAGCTGTGTAAAAAAACACGTGATTTTTTACCCTTACCTCTATCTTTTGCTTTGTCAGAAAGAAGCACTTCCACCTCCTCATACTCCCGGATGGCATCCAGTATGATAC
This sequence comes from Taxidea taxus jeffersonii, assembly GCA_003697995.1. Taxonomy (NCBI): domain Eukaryota; kingdom Metazoa; phylum Chordata; class Mammalia; order Carnivora; family Mustelidae; genus Taxidea; species Taxidea taxus. The sequence goes on along the minus strand of ML093108.1, from coordinate 10,484 downwards.
TTCCTTCTTTACTGAATAAGAACAGCATGGGGATCTTGATGTCATCTGTGTCTTTTCCATCACCCGCCATCTGGAACAGAGGGGCAGTATCACTGCTGCTCCCCTCATTGTCATCTAGCCAGGAAATGAATACAGCAAACATCAAAACATCTGTCCATTAAAAAGATCTATAGACCAATCTTTACTATTTTTTTCACCTGTTGGCGGCATTTATTTTATGCATCAAGAACCATAAAAATGAACATACTTTCAGAGCTCACTAATTCCATTCCTAGAAGTTTATCCTGAGGGAAGAACTCAAAACAAGCAAAATGATCTATGCCTAAAGTAGTTTACTGGAGTGCTATCTGTAATTGTGAACAACTGTGAACTACTATAAGTAAATTATTTTTTTTTAAGATTTTACTTATTTATTTGACAGAAAGAGATCACAAGTAGGCAGAAAGGTAGGCAGAGAGAGAGAGGGAAGCAGGCTCCCCACTGAGCAGAGAGCCTGATGCTGGTCTCGATGCCAGGACCCTGAGATCATGACCTGAGCCCAAGGCAGAGGCTTAACCCACTGAGCCACCCAGGTGCCCCTATTATAAGCAAACTATCATTAACCACTCAATGGAACACACAGAAAGACAATATTATTATTACATGAAAAAAAGTAGAACACAATAATCCATGATTATGACTAAAAACTTCCAAATGCTTATGAGAAAGCCTAGAAATAGAAATATTCAAAGCCTTGGCTTACAATGACAGAATTATGAATGAGATTTCATTGCTGTTTAAGATTTCCTTTAATGGCATTTACCAAACTATTAATGGATAGCTCTTATTTCTATACTGTTCACAAAGAAGAATGATGATCCTGGGTCTTCCTCTGTAAGTTGAGGTGAACACCGCTGCTCTTTCCACGGGTGAGGTAACTGCAGTAGGCCTGCTAAATGCTGTCTTCCTGGTGGGGGTCCCACCCCCCTCTAACTGCGCATGCCAGATGAGAAGCCTGCCTGTCCCTTCTCACAGAGCTTGCTCTGATAGGCCCTGCTAAGTGGAGAATACCATGTAGGACTCTCCTCCTCAGAGATAACTCACTGCACAAAGCATGGCCACCTGGCTCTCAGTCTCTCTGGAGGCCCCGGAAGTGGCACACGGCAAGACGGTTTCAGTTAGTAATGGACAGTGATCTGGTAAGGTGACACAGACTCGGGGCTGAGGCTGCAATTTTAGAATGACCTTTTGGGAACTAATGAGCAAAGAGGGAGCAAGCTGGTGAGAAGCTGGAGAATGAAGCCGAACTGCAAAGAGATCAGCGAAGAGAGTCTAGGAAGACCCAGAGATAAGAGAGAGAGATGTGAAAAACTCTAGGAGCTATCATGGTTCCTGATGACTTTTACTCAGCCGAATTTCTTACTTTCACATTCAATTAAAATAATCCAGTTCCAGGGCGCCTGGGTAGCTCAGTGGGTTAAAGCCTCTGTCTTCGGCTCAGGTCATGATCCCAGGGTCCTAGGATTGAGTCCCACATCAGGCTCTCTGCTTAGCGGGGGGCCTGCTTCCTCTTCTCTCTCTCCCTGCCTGCCTCTCTGCCTACTTATGATTTCTCTCTGTCAAATAAATAAATAAAATCTTAAAAAATATATTAAAAAAAAAAAATAAAATAAAATAATCCAGTTCCATGCAGTAAACAAACCTCCCTTCTTAAACCAGCTTAAATCAATTATTGTCTCTTGCAGCCAAATGATTATTCTAAGATAATTTTCACTTTTAGTATTTGTGATAAAAAACAACTAAGCCCTAATCTGCTCACTTATATACAATGAAAACCAGCAAAACCAAACAAAATACTTCATCAGAAACAAAAAAACATAGGGAAAAGATGTTATAATACAAGAAATTTTCCCTTTATTTTTTTTAAAGATTTTATTTATTTATTTGACACAGAGAGAGAGAGAGAGAGAGAGAGAGATCAAAAGCAGACAGAGAGGAAGGCAGAGAGAGAGGGGGTAGCGGGCTCCCTGCCGAGCAGAGAGCCTGATGAGGGGCTTGAACCCAGGACCCCAAGACCCTGAGCTCATGACCTGAGCTGAAGGCAGAGGCTTAACCCACTGAGCCACCCAGGCACCCCGAAATTTTCCCTTTAAAAGTGAAATTTCCTGGGGCGCCTGGGTGGCTCAGTGGTTAAAGCCTCTGCCTTCAGCTCAGGCCCATGATCCCAGAGTCCTGGGATCGAGGCCCACATGGGGCTCTCTGCTCTTCGAGGAGCCTGCCCCGCCCCCTGCCTGCCTCTCTGCCTACTTGTGATCTCTGTCAAATAAATGAAATCTTAAAAAAAAAAAATTTCCTGAGGGTAAGGATCATTGCCTCTTACTTGTTTACCCACGGAACTCAGTAGAAGATTCTGCTATTAACAGCTACTAAAGAAAACAAACTTGATAAACCTTGCAGAGTATAGAATACCATGAGAATTAGACTTACAGTGAAAACCTAAGCTACTCCATATGTGTTCCAGTCTTCATTTTTTATGTTTTATAAGTCTTGGTAAAGAGGTGTTCAAAATGATAGTGATGACAAGTTAGTAAATTCTTCAGTAAAAGAAACCTCACAGTATGGAAAATTACCAAGGATGGAGAGATCATTTAAGTTGGACAGCAGCAGCCTTTTTCTGTAATTGGCCAGAGAGTGAATATTTTAGGCTACGCAGTTCTCCACGCTACTACTGTTGCTCGAAAGTAGGCATACACAATATGAAACAAACTGGCGTGGCTGTGTTCCAATAAAACTTTTATTTTCAAAAACAGGCAGTGATGTGGACTTGGCCTACAGGCTGTAGTGTGCCAATTGCTGACTTAAGTTATTAAGCAGAAGTTCTCCTAATACTCAATGAACTAATGAAATCTCTGCACTCAATAAATCAACCCTGAAGTGCCCGTATAGGATAAGCAAAAGGAAGAGTAAATGATTATTTTCACTGAAATAAATACCAGTATTTTATTTCAAATGCCTTAATTTTCACTTACCTTGAATTGAAAAAGGAAATTTATCCCAGAAAGAAGGAAAAATTCAAAAGAGATTTCCCCTGTGCGAGAAGCTATAAAAACTTAACTTCGTAATTAGGATGTGACCTCAGGTCTTGTAGTTCTGAATATAAACTATATACTTAAAGCAAAGAAAAATCTGGGGCACCTGGGTGGCTCAGTCAGTTAAGTGTCTGACTCTTGATTTCGGCTCAGGTCATAATATCAGGGTTGTGAAATCAAGCAGGGCATGGGGCTTCCAGGTCAGTGGGGAGAGCCTGCTTGAGACTCTCTCTCTCTCGCCCTCTCCCTCTCTGCATGCACCCTCCCCTCTAAAAATAAATACATCTTTAAAAAGGAAAGAAAAATTTCTATTTTCCCTGGCAGTCAAGGCCTGATTGTTATAAGTGATTGTCTATGAAAAATAAAAGAGCAGAACACACTGGTTGATAGAGGTAATATAGCTTTGCGCAGTGGCAGTATCGTAGCCAATGAAGTTTATCCGAGGCGCGATTATTGCTAATTGAAATAGAGGTAATATGATTTGAGTTTGTAATTTCAGTGGAAAAAGACCCAAGGAAATAAAAATTTGCTAGGAACTAGTGCTTATTATGCCTGTGATATGTAAACTATTATACTAAGAAATTTTGTATATATTATTGTCAAACCTTAAAACCACCTGAAAGATATTTATTACCACTTTTACTAGAGCTCAAAAAATATTCTACTGAATAAACCAATAAACTAAAGCTGGGCCAAGGTCACACCACGATCTTGTGGCAGAGCCAGGAACTGCACCCCAATGTATTTGACTCCAAAGCCTGCATCTTTGTGGAGGAATGGGTATTTTTAATGGCTTCCTACTGGAGGTGGCAGAGTGTAATTCTTGCCTTTAGAGGGCTTTGGATCTGAAAGCACATTTTCTTATCCATGTTGGGTGCTTTGGGCTACCCCCACATTCTTATCTGTCCCCAAGTACTTTTACTGGCCTTAATATACAGAAACCCAAATCTAGACTTTCAAAAAAGATATACAACACACAGAAATTATCTAAGAGAGTCACTGGATTACCCACCCATTATGCTGTCTAGTGAAGTAAAAATAATATGAATGAATTCTGCTAAAATTTTGACAAACACAAGGAAAAATCCTAAAAATGATCTCCTCCAGTCAACACAGTGGCACAGAGGATTACTCACCAATAACAATGCCACCAATGGCACCAGCATTCTGAATGTTGCGAGCCTTTTCTGCAAACATGCACTGTCCTCTTTGTATCAAAGCGATTTTTCCCATCACTGCCTCGGGGTTAGTAAGCTCTGAACAACCATTGTATGGTTTACTGCTTGCAACAAATCCTCTTGTCTGTCAGAAATATAAGTAAGTTAAATATCCTTTTGTCTTCTCAAGTCACTCTCTAGTCAATAAAAATCACTATCTAGCGCTTTAAGCAGACCTTACATCTTTTCTAATGGTAACATATCCGGTATATACTTAGCAAAAAGTTTTTGTTTCTAACACTTTTGCAAATCATAGTACCCAACCAATATTTTACTGTGCTCTGCAGTTCATAAAACATAAATACTTTTTAAAGCATATAAAGCATATATATATTTGTACATAAAGCATAAATACAGTTTATAAAACATAAATTACTTAAGTTGATCTTTATAATGACTCGAAGAAAAAAAACACAGAATATCTCCATCTTACATATGGGGAAACTGAGACTTGGGTTACATAATTTGCTCAAAGACACAATGTTAGTAAGTGGTAAAGTTGGAATTAATAGGCAGATTCACCTTATACCCACACCCACACTTAAAACAGCTGGGAACCACTTTTAAACCATCACTTATAGCCAGAAAAATTTTTGAAAGAGGGGAAAAATGGATTTAATCTACATGAATCTGCAAGCAGTTCTCTTCCTAGAATGATTAATCCACCAGAGAATTGACTTTAAAGATACCAACATAAAGATACTTTAATATCCCTCTCTCTCCTAGAATGCAAACTCCACAAGGGCATGATCTACACGAGCTTCATAAACATCATACACAGCTAACATCTAAAACAGGGCCTAGAATACAGTAGTACTGGACTCAAAAAAGAGCTGCTGATTGGATGAGTCAATCTATAAACATTTACAGCTTTAAAATACACACCCAAAAAAGGTCTCCATTAGGGGGAATGAAGTTCAAAGAGCATTGGCTTTAGATTATCAGGCAACTTGGGTCTGGTCCCAACTCAGCAACCAGTTAGATGAATGTGTGAACTGTTTAGCAATGTAGGTCTTTGTTTCCTACGTTAAAACTAAGGGGCTGGGCTAGCTTAGTTGCCTTCCAAGTCGGCTTGGTTGGACCACAGCATCATGCTCTCTACGGCCACCTGAGCTAGAGCATCTCTGCTTTTAGTTGTGTTCTACCTTAAAGCTCCAAGTTAGATTTCTGTTCAACGAAAGGTTCCAGTAGTTGCTAAAAAGTCCAAAAAACCATTTTTAGATAAAGATACCAAATTAAAGAACAGGCCAAGAAATGGACAATATGGTGAACAACATTTTAAGTAAAATTCTTTAAGCATGTTGTATACATAAATTGTGACTCAAAATTTTCAAGATATGCTTTTAACTTTAATCTGGGAGAATGAATACTTGGGTTTTAGTAGATTAAATGCTTAGGTTTAACAAACTGAAACTACTAAATCAGACTAAGCAATGAGACAATGCTTACACAATACATTCAATTTCAAAGAGCATATTGTAAGTATACACACCTCTTTATGTTTAGACAGATCGAGCCCAAACTGAGCTGGTCCAGCAGTCAACACTACCCTGCCAAAAAATGGGTGGGAAACAATTTGTACAGCCCGTGGAGGGAGCTGCTGTTCTTTCTGTTGCTGACTTGACAGTTCAATCATCTCCTGCATGAACCTCAACCCATCTTCAGCATCAATTGAACTAGCAGCCTAGGGAAAAAACAGATTAATTTTATCCTTTTGAAATGAAAACTTACAACTTTTTGATGTCTTAAACTAACGCACTATATAACCTACTCTAAAACTTCCCCTTTCGGTTTCAGTCCCTATCAAATATTTATGGCCTGATTTGTCCTTAAAATATTACTTCCGGAAATATTTTCTGAAAGTAACATTTGTAATTTCTTCAACATCTCCTTCACTGTTCTACAAACCACTTCTGATACAAATTGAGAACTGGACTTCCATCAAATGCTGAAACGTTTATTTACTTGATTTTTCCACTGCTTCCCCTTTTAAGAAATAAATCTCATATTGACCCATACTTCCCTTCTTTGGAATTATGAGCCAATAATCACACTAAATTCAAAATACATGTATCAGGCTTCTATTAAGATGCCAGCAATGGACTAGGAACTGGGGACAGAGTCTTTCACTTTAAAAAGTTTGTATCTAGAGGATACAGACAAATAAATTTACCTATGATAAAATTCTCATGTGGGAAATTAGACTAGCAGCACAGACAAGGGAATGTTTGATTCTGCCAGTGTGCATCTGGGAAATATTTAGAGAATGATATTTAAATTGAGTATTAACAGAGGAAAAGCTGAAGAATGCCTACGATAGTGGAAAAAAAGGGGGATTCCTGACACTTAACAGGAAAAGTTAATTGCACTTGACAGAGTTAGAGGATAAGAGAGAACAGAGAGGAGTTTGGAGACAGAGACAAGTTCAAGCCTATCTGGATATGTCTAGTTTTGGTGACTTAAGAGAATGATGTTAGGAGCTACTGAGATGGCAAACAAAAAGGAAGAGAAATGGACTGATGTGGGGGCACAAAGAGATAATCCAGGTTTAGACAGACTGACACTGAGATGCAGACACATGTCATACATATGACCAGCAGATTAAAGCTGAATTTAAGAGTATAGGTAGGAATCAGGGTTACCTACATACATCTAAGAAATTACATGTACAAAGACGACAGTTGAGCTTGTAGAAATAGATGTGACTGCTGAAGAAGAATACAGAGAGAAAAAGATACGATCCAGACTCTCTGGTAGTGCCTACATTGAGTGGCTGTGGCAAAAAAGGAAAATTCCAAAGGAACGCACAAAGCAATGAAGAGAAAAGCAGGAAAGATATATGTTGCTGGAATGTCCTGAAAGCCAAGAAAGGGGTATATTTTAAAAAGGGGTCAGTCAACAGTTACAAAAAATTTAATCACATAAGGATTAAGAGGTCACTGGGTGGTAGTTATGCCATTGGTAGCCTAAGTGAACATAATGTCACCAGAGATGCTGCTCTCTCTACTGAGGAGTGACAGTAAGTGAAACATAAGGGAACAGGCAGAAGACTCTTTAAGAAAGGACTGATAAGACAACAGAGATGAAAAAAGAAATGAGAGGGAAAACTAAGGTTGTGGAAAGGCTGGATTTAAGATTAAGGGATACCAGGTATGGTTCCACGTTGAAATTCTTTAGCAAACTGTGTTTTCTCAGAATCAGTGTACTAATAAGGTGAATGAGGTGAGAAGTTAAAAGGCCTCATGTTATGAAAGCCTTTAAAACAAAAAACAATAGATTTTCTCAAAAAAGCCATGTTATTTTTCCTAGGCATAGACAAATACTTGCAAATTTTGATTTCTACAACAAATAAAATACTTAGATTCAGAAGCTTTTTGCAAACTAAAATACTGTAAACTACAGAGGTATTAAAATGCTTTTAATAAAGCTTTTAATAAAAAGCTTTTAAGATTTGCTCTAAAGGGTGGAAAGACAAGGTGCTGAGAAACAGAAAACTCTGAACTTGAGCCCTACATTTGACTGTACTGATTTAAGCAAATCACCCAACCTATTCGTGATTTTGTTTTATTTTTTTTAATTTAATTTTATTTTTTCAGTGTTCCAAGATTCATTGTTCATTTGATTTATACTATGAAGGGGCTGAATTACATGACTTTCCAAGATACTTCCAAGTCCTAAAATTCTGATTCTCTAACTTTAAATCATATATTAAAAGTTTTTAGAAAGCCAAAGGTCATTATCTTATGAAAGCTGATGAGACCAAAAAGGGCAGAGATGGTATCTAATTAGTACAGCAATGGCTTACTTGGATTGCATGTTGAACCAACTGGACTCTCCCATCTTTGAGGTGAATCAAACTCACCCCCATCTTCTTCAAGATTTCTAAATGTTCAGGGTTAGTGGCCATGAAATCTCTGGCTCTCAGAGGGGGTTTAGCTCCACTCCTGAAACTCTCCTCTCTGCTAAAAGTAATTATAGGCAAGGCTTAAAAAACTACAAATCAGAACTGGGGAAAAACCTAAGACAAATAAAAATAATTTTAGTTACTTGCAAAATTGCTAGTTTTAGAACTAGTAGAACTGGAAAAACTGGAAACAGCTATTTTCCCATATATAACTTAGGTTATTAAGTGGCATAGTCAACTATATTTTACAGTTACCGAAGCATGTATATTATCTACAAGTCTGTATTAGTTGACAGCCTTATAACTCTCTGAAAGCACAGAAAAGGTTGGCTTGGGGATTGATTTCTTCCTTGAAAAACAGGGTTTTCTCCCATTATTTTAAAAGCAAAACAGTGTTTCTATCTGTGAATAATAACACTCACTTAAAAAAATTTTTTTTAATTTCTTATTGATGGCCTTTCTAATGTAACTATTTAGGAAAAAAATGAACTCATTAAGCCAAAAAATTTTATTTAAAAACTAAGAATCAGTACTTCATCAAAAAACAAAATCAAATGAAACAAAACACTATAATTTTACTACATAGAAACTATAGATTAAAGGAAAAATACTTTTTACATAAATAAGACATGTGGAAGTATTTGACAAAACTATTTTGTGTAAAAATGAACTACAGAAGTTAACTATTACATGCCACCCACTGACTATTAACAGTTCATTAAACAAAATAATCACTATAATAAATTTCCATAATAAAAAAGACATTACTTCAGAATAAACTTTGCCATCTAACTTTACCCATGAAAAATTTTTAATTAGTGATAACTACATACTTCAATATGTTTTTGGTCTAAGTGAACATCTTCTTGGCTGTTATATGTTCCTTACACTCTCTGTCATTTACTAACAATTAACTTTGTTATTAACAAGTACAAAATAAAACATCTTACACTCTGATGATGCCTCTAGGACAGCTCTTATCCACCACATTTTTCAAGGGTTCACGAATACTCTGAGCATACAGTGGATCATTAGGAAAGAGAATCTGAGTGTTTGGACAAGTCCAATCAAAATTACTGTCATCCAGTTCTGTATATTCTGAAGTCTACAATATAAAAGAATGTTACATAAATAAAAATCATTATTTTACTAAACATTATAGCTTGCTCATATGAAACATTAAGTGAAATCTAAGTGTGTATAGGATAAACAATATAGTAAAACAAAACAAGAATACAATAAGTGTATATAAGATAAAACTATAAGAAAACAAAATAAAATATCAAGTATACTTTTCCTCCAGCCATACATATATTTATTGAATTCTATTCATGAATTACTTTTCATTTGGAAAAATAAACACATAAAAGAGAAAAAGACATTTAATTAAAAAACATAACCTACTGTATTCTTCTTAGAGATACTTTGATTTGTAGTAGAGAGCCAAAGAGGTAAGAGATGAGCTTCTGTTGTAAAGATGTAATCTTCTATATCAAAAATAATGTCTTCTTTATCAGCAAATAACAGGTAAAGATACTTAAACATCTCAGCCAAGAAGAAAGAATCCATCCTAAGATTAAAAAGTCACAAATAAATCTAAGAACATAAAAATACCCAATGCCAACTATCTGAAACAGAGTCAAGGTCAATAAACAAGTCTATACCAATTCCGATGTCCAAAATATTATAGTATCTATCTATTCCCCAATGGAATAGCCTTGATTCCAAGCATATTCCAAGGGAATGAAAAACACCAGAGGGGCTGTCTACCACACAGGTACACTAAATCTTGCCAATAGTACAGACAAGATTTTTCCCATTGGCCTTCCAATGAAGGAGAGTTTTCCATTTCTTCTACAGAGAACCAACAGCAGGGAGGTAATGCGGATAAACTTTACCACTGAGAGCCATACAATAATTCAATTAATATTAACCTGGATAAAGTAATACAATTTTGATGTAGCCATTTAAGTGATAAGCAAGAAGGCTTTAAAGGTAAAGGAAATCACTTGAAAAAAGTACAACACAACATCACAGGGACTATGATTATAACTTTGTAAATATTTAAATACTTGTCAAAAAGGGAATACAGAAGAAACAAAGGATATAAAAATATATGTGACTTTATAAATTATTTAATATTATAATGTTTTAATTAACATTTTAAAGAAAAGCTTTAATAAAATTAAAAGTGGCAGAAAAAGACCATAGCTGTTAGATGGGGTTATAGTAACATGGAATTTATCACATTTACTACCTCCCAAAGTATCCTAGGTTTTGGCAGTAATAACTTGT
>ML093107.1:39092-119458 GCA_003697995.1 Taxidea taxus jeffersonii | reverse complement strand
AAGCTGGTGCAACCACTCTGGAAAACAGCATGGAGGTTCCTCAAAAAGTTGAAAACAGAGCTACCTTACAACCCAGCAACTGCACTACTGGGTATTTACCCTAAAGATACAAACGCAGTGATCCGAAGGGGCACGTGCACCCAAACGTGTATAGCAGCAATGTCCACAATAGCCAAATTATGGAAAGATCCTAGATGTCCATCAACAGATGAATAGTAAAGAAGATGTGGTATATATATACAGTGGAATACTATGCAGCCATCAAAAGAAATGAAATATTGCCATTTGCGACAACGTGGATGGAACTAGAGGGTATCATGCTTAGCGAAATAAGTCCATCAGAGAAAGACAACTATCATATGATCTCCCTGATATGAGGAAGTGGAGATGCAACAGGGGTGGGGGATAAGGGGGGTAGGAAAAGAATAAATGAAATAAGATAGGATCGGGAGGGAGATAAACCGAAAAAGGGACTCTTAATGTCAAAACAAACAGGGGGGCAAGGGGGAAGGGGTGTCGGGAGAGGGTCGTGAGGTTACATTATATGTTTATAAAAAAATAAAAAATTTTAAAAAATAGTTTATATAACAAATTAAAAGAAAAAGTGATTATTTCAAAAAAAGATTATTCTATTCTCATAAAATTTTGATATTTTCTGTAATAGTTTTTTTAAAAAGAGGAAAATGCAGCATTAAAACAATTTTACTACTAAATGAAACAGCAGCAATAATTAGGCCAATGTGTAAAAAAATATTGCCACTAATGATGAGCAAAAAAAAAAAGTTTACAGCAAACAACTACTTTAACCAAGGACATTTATTCACTTACCTTAATTCCGGCAAGAACAAGATTCTTTGCTATGAAGGAGAAAGAAAAATAGCTTAATATTAGGAATGTATATTAGATAACTTGGATAGAGCTTGGTCACATCTTTGGATAATTTTAACTTTTTTACTACCTAAAAAATACTAGTTCCTTAGAAAACGCAGAAGAACAAAAAGGAAAAAGTTAAATTTTCTATAATCATACCACACTGAGTTATATAATACACTAAAGTTTTACTGTATTATTTCAGACAGGTTGTTATAAATATGTGTGTATGTATTGTATCATAATGAATTAAAGATACAGAAATGATAATTAATGGCTATTATCATCACAATGAAAAGCAATGGAGTCATTACCAGTTCTCTGTGGAAGAATATAATAGTATTATGAGGGGCGCCTGAGTGACTCAGGGTCATGATCTCAGGGTCTGGGATGGAGCCCCACATCGGACTCGCTGCTCAGCAGGGGGCCTGCTTCCTCCTCCCTCTCTCTCTCTCTGCCTGACTCTCTGCCTACTTGTGATCTCTTTCAAATAAATAAATATAATCTTTAAAAAAGATAGTATTATGAAGTAGTGTTGTCAAGGGGCACTTGGGTGGCTCAGTTGGTTAAGTGTCTGCCCTTGACTCAGGGCATGATCCTAGAGTCCTGGGATTGAGCCCCAGGTCAGGTTCCCTGCTCAGTAAGGAATCTGCTTCTCTCTCTGCTCCTTCCCCTTGCTCGTGCTTACTCTCTCTAATAAATAAGTAAATCTTAAAAAAAAAAAAAGAAACAGACCCAAAAAGAAAAAGACCCAAAACTGAATTTTCTCAAGGTTTTGGATCTAATTTCCTTTATAGGAAATACTACATACAAGGGAAAGAAATTAAATTCTTTAACTTATGTTGCTCAAGGTGTCATATAAAATTATATGTAAAAATGCTACTTACCAATTTCCAAACCAAGACCGCCCATACCACTTAAGAAAACATGGGACTTGGCCATCTTCTGCATTGCTGTGTCTCCAAGAACGTACCTCTGTCGACTATAGGTAAAACAATAAAAAACAATAAATTACTTCACTAAAAGTACATTATCTTTTAAAGATGTTTGTAAATGAATAGTGTAGCAACTAGATCCTGCTACCGACATGTTTTGGATCACAGTACTTAATATTTCTAAATTAACTGCCAAATATATGACATATTCTGAAAAAAACTGAAGATCTGGCCCATCTTCTCTCATAGCAACAAACAGATGGAGTTGAGTTGTCCTGTTTAGGCGGGGACGACTACTTGCTCTAGATTTGACATATTACCCATCCTGCTCCCTTCACTTATTACCTCAGGGGCCACTACAGGCATCTTGAGTTTGTTATCTCCCCTGTAAACTTTTAACTATAAATAGGATTTCTGAGCCAAAAATGTGGTTTCCTTCTTGGAGTTTAGATGACGTATAGCAGTTTTCTAACATAATTTTCTTTCTTTCTTTCTTTTTTTTAACAGATTTTATTTATTTGTTAGAGAGAGAGAGAGAGAGAGAGCGCGCGCACAGGCAGACAGAGAGGCAGGCAGAGGCAGAGGGAGAAGCAGGCTCCCTGCCAAGCAAAGAGCCCAATGTGGGACTCGATCCCAGGACGCTGGGATCATGACCTGAGCCGAAGGCAGCTGCTTAACCAACTGAGCCACCCAGGCGTCCCTATTTATTTCTTTTTATAAGTAATATCTACACCCAACATAGGGCTCAAACTCTTGACCTCAAGATTATGAGTCACATTCTTTATCAACTGAGCCAGTCAGGTGCTCCTAAACATTACTTTAAATACAAATGCTGATAAAGTATACAGGGATCTTATTAAACCATCCATACTAATAGCCATAAGGTAGCATCAGAACAGGAACTTAAAAAAATACATACAAATTGGCGGGGCACCTGGGTGGCTCAGTGGGTTAAAGCCTCTGCCTTCGGCTCAGGTTATGGTCCCAGGGTCCTGGGATCAAGCTCCACATTGGGCTCTCTGCTCAGCAGGGAGCCTGCTTCTTCCTCTTTCTCTGCCTCCCTCTCTGCCTGCTTGTGATCTCTGTCTGTCAAATAAATAAATAAAATCTTTAAAAAAATACAAATTGGCTACTTTAAAAAGTCAGATACAGTAATAAGGGCAAAAGAAAATTAACTTGAAAGAACAGTGAAAAACTTGATGCTGTATCAAGTTTTTGAAGATAATGGACATTCCAATGGATTCTTGCAACAATCACTGAAAGATGAGTTAAGTACAAGTAAGTGAATCCCTTGGTTTAGAAGTACTTTGTTTTTGGAATTCACAATATACATGCTGATTTAACGTATGTTTGTTTAGTATATAGATGTTTATCTAATTCTGTATTTCAGCTACATATTTATATTTATATTCAATTTAAAAGCCTGAAAAGGGTTTTCCTGTCTAGTCAGAAGAAACTTTATAAACATCATTTATATGTTATTGCCTTTCTTATTCCTTTACTTGTTATTTATTTATTTATTTATTTAATGCAGTAAGAGAAGAAAAAACAAGCAGGGGGAGTGGCAGAGGGAAAAGCAGGCTCCCGGATACGCAGGGAGCCCAATGTGGGCTCTGGGAACAGACCTGAGTCCAAGGCAGATGCTTACACAACTGAGCCACCCAGGCACCCCTCCTTCCTTATTCCTGCAAAATAAAACTTAGATTTTTCTTTTTAAATCATTATTTACCATTTCTGTTTCAGAGAGCCAAACCATCCACTTATTCATCAAATACTTGCTGATCATCTACTATGATATGTTTGGAATTGTGTATGATACAGTCTTGCCACTCTTAATTGTGTAACTCTAGGCAATATATTTAAGTATTGTCTGTTTTGCAACTTTATATAAACGGGATCATTTTGAATATTGTCTTCTGTGCCATGCCTCTTTTGAATGATATTGTATTTATGAGATTTATTTATTACCAGTGCACGTGGCTATTGATTAATTTTCAGTTTTTTTCTATTGTATTGTACTATTCTACTGTAATAACATAATTTAACTATTCTGTAGTTTTGTGGAATGACTTTTTTTTAAAGTTTATTTATTTACATAGTAATCTCTATATCCAATGTGGGCCTCAGACTTAAAACCCTGAGATAAAGAGTCACATGCTCTCCTGGCTGAGCCAGCCAGGTACCCCTGCTATTCTATATTTTTGGACAGTTACTTATAGTGAGACTATCAGCATTCTAAGATATGTCTAGTGATACACATGTGTACAGAGCCGTTTCTACAGAGATACAGATAGACAGACAGATATCATCATATATCTAGGAGAGGAAATGCAGGGATAACTTTTATTAGATAATGCCATACTGTTTTTCTGAAGTGTACCAAACAACTCTCCTCCTGCAGTGTATCAAAGTCCCTGTAGTTTCACATCCTTAACATGCAGGAAAACGTTAACAGTAGATCTGATCATTAGCCTGCTTACAAGGCTAGCCCTTGGCTGGTGTCTTCTACTTTATTTTTTCCTAATTTCCTGAAATAAAAACTTATTAGTTTTCAGGTTTTCTTTTCTAAAATACACATATAAAACTTGAACTGATCTTAAACAGCATCCCAAGTTTTGACACATAATACTTCATTATTTTCCAGTTTTAATTATGATTCTTTTCTAACTTTTGGGTTAATCTGAAGTATATTTTATTTATTTATTTTTAAAGATTTTATTTATTTATTTGTTAGAGAGAGAGAGAGAGAGAGCGTGCGCGCACAGGCAGACAGAGTGGCAGGCAGAGGCAGAGGGTGAAGCAGGCTCCCTGCCGAGCAAGGAGCCCGATGTGGGACTCGATCCCAGGACGCTGGGATCATGACCTGAGCCGAAGGCAGCTGCTTAACCAACTGAGCCACCCAGGCGTCCCCTGAAGTGTATTTTAAACTTATAATTTCATGGGGGAATATTCTAGCTATCTTTTGTGTTAACTTCTAGCCTAAACGCATTGTGAAAAGATATCATAATCTATACGATTTCATTTTTTAGTACTTGAAAATTTGCAAATGTGCTCTTGAACAGAATGTACTCAACAGCTGGTCATGATACAACATTCTTTATATACACTGTTACATTAATTTAATATCCCTGTTGATAAATTCTATTCCCATTCTGATTTTTTTGTCTGCTTCTTCTCTTGATGACTAAAAGCAACATTAGATTCTAATATTAGTTGCAAGGCTGTTCATAAGCTAGTCCCTTCTTGTCTCTCTAGTCTCATCTTTTGTCACTCTTCCAACAAACTCCATGTTCTAGGTGGACTAAAGGTTTTCAGTTCCCCTAATGTGTTATGTTGTCTTTGGCCATGAGACATTTTTCTGGAGTATTCCTCTCCCTCAATATTTTCTGCCTGAAAAACTTCTACTCATCCTCCAGTCTTGGCTTATATATTACTTTCCCCCTTGATATGTCTCCTGACACCTAAACTTACTCAAGACAGTGCTGGATCATCTTTTACGTGCATTCATAACATCCTACATTCAAGCTATTACAACATTAATCACAGTATATTTTGCTACTTGTCTAGTTTTCCTAGGAGACTGCAGATTCCTTAAGGTAGGGCCTTTCCTTGAATTACTATTGTATTCTCAGTGATTACAGGGCCTGGCATATTATAAACACACAGAAAAACAATTTGTTAAAAATTGGCACGTAAGAACAAAAACATGTTAACATTCTACCTGGCAGAGGACTTGAGTCCTTTTTTCCTATGTTCAGAGTCACAGGAACTAGGTTAAAAAAATGTTTTTCATCTCAGACTTGTTCCCATGAATTATTCTGAAGATTACTTAGGTAAATAATGAATAGCCATGACACAAATTTGGTTATAAATGACAAAGAACTTACAGACAAAAGGATAAAACAAAGAAAAATGAATCGAAGTTTTCCAAAGAATCATAAAATCTCAGACAGATTCTTAGCAGTTACCTAAATTATCTACCTTTTCAATGTCTGACCACCAAGGGGAAGGGTACTAACTAAGTACCTACTTTGTGTTAGGCAATGTCAGGTACCTTTGAAATTGACACTTAAATCCTATGAAGTTCATATTGTTAGTAAGTAATAGAGATGGGATTTAAAGAGCCTAGAGTGTAACCTCAAGTCCAGCACTGTTATATTACAATTTACTCTATTAAGCGGATACTCAAAATATTAGTGGAGTATTCAGTGGAAAGAAATTACCAAGTTATCTACTCTACTTTTCGAGAGCCCTATTCATTAAAGAGTCTCCCTTTCATGAAAGTATGATATCTCCCTAAAGTTTTCACCCACTAGTCCTAATTTTACCTCCTTGGGACTATAGGGAACTTGTCTAATCCCTCTTCAGTGTGACAGCCCTCCAAACATTTGAAGATGGTATTTGGGTTCCAGAGTCTTCTTTTTCCAGGCTAAACATCTCCAGTTCCGTAAACATTCCAAACATAACATCATTTTGAGGCCCCCTCAACACACTAATCACTTTCTTCTGGCTGGATTTCAATGATCTTTGTTATGTACTCATATATTTATTAAAATATCTATCTCAAACCAGGCACTGGCACTGTGTGGAGACCATAACAACAACCTCAAATGGGTACTATGAGGATTAAATTAAGTAAGAAAAAATATATGGAATACTTAGCAGAATGCCTGTGACATGTTATTGAGAGAGAAAGATAAATAATCAAATTATTCTTTATCAAGTACTATATACAAAAGTACCAAAAACTAAGGGAATCTGAAATGCAAAAGAGGGAGTAATTATCCCTATCAGTGGAGGTCATGGAAAGCTTCACAAATTAATTTCATCCCACTTAAACTCTGAAGACTTAATAGGAGTTAAAAAATAATCAGAAAAGGAAAAGCATTCTCTAACAGGAAAAAGAAAATCATCGAAAAGAATGGCATGTAAGAGATACATAATAAATACATTAATATTTTTGCTTCTGGCCATGGTGAATTAACAGGACCAGATTTTCCTCTGCCTACCTTAAACAACTGGAAACTGGACAATATAAGTAAACAACAGACTTCAGACACAGAGAATAGGCATCTCAGGACAGTAATCTCAAAGAAAATGAGGCGAGCTTTATGAATGTGTTAGCTACTGACTTTTCAGGCTGCAGTGTAGGAAGGAGAACCCAACAGAACTTGGCGGTTTCCCTGAATTGAAGAGATAGGACTGTGAATTCAAAAAGGCTAAAATTTGAAAGCAGAGAGATGCACAGATAGAGCACCAGAGATCTGTAGAGGGTTCTTCTTGAGTCTTTAGCTGAGTAAGATCAGCAAATGCATATGAAGAAACAACATTAAGCTGGGGAAAGAACAACCTGAGAGGGGCTAGGGAAACAATGATGGTTACTTAAATAAGGCCAGAAATAATTTGTATTCCTCTCCACCCAAGAGGAAAATATGAATACTCAGAAGGATATATCAATAGTGGGCAAAAAATTAGCCTCAGACTTAAGTCTCCTCTAATCTTGCCTAACAAAGCTTAAAAAGCAAGCTTTGAAAAAACTAAACTGTTTCCAAGTAATATAACTGCATCTCTCAACAAAGCTTAAGAATATTTAGAGGAATTCAAAATGATGCAGTACCCCAAAAGGTAAAAATTCACAATGTCTGACATGTATTAAAAAGGTTTTCAAAAAAGTAGAGAAACACAATTTATAATGAATAGAAAAACTAACAATAGAAAAGACTTAGGAATGACAGACTTTATAGACAAGTATGTTGAAATAATTATAAATACAATCCATATGCTCAAGAAGGTAGAGGGAAGCATGGGCAGCAAAACTTCTAAAGATAAAAGCCATTTTTTTCATCTAAGATGAAAAAAAAATACTGGATGGAATTAATAGACTCAACTCTGCGGAAGTGAACTTGAAGATAAAGCAACAGAAGCTTTCCAAAATTAAACACAGAGATTGAATAAAAACCCAAGAAGCCAAGAGCATAAATGAGTTGTGGAACAACAATTAGAGTCCCTGAAAGAGACTGGAAAAAAAGAGAGATAAAATATATATTTAAAGGTCTAATGGCTGGAATTTTTCCAGGAACAGAATCAATCAATTCACATACCACAATGTGAACAAATCCAAGAATAAGAAATATGAAGGGGGGCACCTGGGTGGCTCAGTGGTTAAGCCTCTGCCTTCGGCTCAGGTCATGGTCTCAGGGTCCTGGGATCGAGCCCCGCACTGGGCTCTCTGCTCAGGGGGGAGCCTGCTTCTCCATCTCTCTCTCTCTGCCTGCCTCTCTGCCTACTTGTGATCTCTGTCTGTCAAGTAAATAAATAAAATCTTAAAAAAAAAAAAAAAGAAATATGAAAGAAACTATAACAGGGCATATCTTAATTGTTTAAACCAGGATAAAGAGATAGTATTAAAAGCAATCAGAGAAAATAGGGCACATTATTCACATAAGAAAGATAAGAATGACAGCTGATTTTCTGTAGAAGTACTACAGAAATTCTGTAGATCTGTAGAAGTACTACAGATCAGTAATAGTGGCCCAACATTTTAAAAGCACTGAAGGGAAAAAACTGTCAATGTGGAATTCTATATTCAATTTCAAAAAAGAAAGTAAAGAGTTTTTTAGACATACAAAAACTGGAAGAATTCACTGCTGACAGACCTTCGCAATAAGAAATGTTACACTAAATCCTCAGGCAGATGAAAAATGATACTATGTAGAAAACTTACACAAAGGAAGAAAGAATACCAGAAATGACAAATACATGAATAAATATAAAACACTTTCTTGTTATTTAAAAATTCTCTTTTAAAGATAGTTGACTTTTTAAGCCCAGAACAATAATGAATTGCAAATTTGTAACATATATAGAAGTAAAATGTAAGATAACAATAAATGAAATCCTGGGACAGGAGAAATAGAAGTATATTATTGTAACATCCCCATAACATACAGGAAGTGACAGATTATTTTAATATATTAACAACAGATGGTACATACCATAAAGTAATCACAAAACAAAGCAAAAGTACAGTAATATGCCAACAAAGGAGATGAAATAAAATCATAAAAAATGCTCAACTATTAAAAAAAACACAGAAAAAATGGGAAACTAGTAAGAGATGACAATTAGAAAGAAAAACAGTATCAGGGTTTCACATTAAATGTAAATGGCCTAAACACTCCAATTAAAAGACAAAGATTGTCAGACCGAAGAAAAAGAAAAACCCAACTATATTCTATTTACAAGGAGCCAAATTTAAATGCACAGGTAGGAATAAATGAGTCTAAAAAGATAAACCATGCTACCAATAACCAAGAGAAAACTGGAGTGGCTCTATTAATATCAGACAAATAGATTTCAGAACAAAGAAAACTACCAGGATAAAGAGGGCCATTTCAAAATGATAAAGGGTCAATACATCTTGAAGACAGAACAATTCTAAAAGGTTATGCACTAATAACAGGGGCTCAAACTATACAAAGCAAAAACTGATAGAACTGAAATGAGAAATGTTCAAATACAAAAGGAAAGAAAACATGTCCTTTTCAATTGGTATAAAGAGTGGACAGAAAATCAGTTATGATCTAGAATATCCAAAAAACACTATCAATCAATTTGACATTGATAGGACAATCCAATAAACAGAACACACATTCTTTTCAAATGCACACAGAACAATGGTAAGATAGACCATATTCTGCAGCAAAACACTAAAAAAAAAAAAAAGTCATCATGCAAAGCTTATCCACAGATACCAATGGAACTGAATTAGAGATTAACAACAGAAAGCTCTCTGAAAAATCTCCCAGTTATCTGGAAGCCAAATAATATACTTCTAAATGACCTACAAGTAAAAAAAAAAAAAAACAGAAAAAAAAATTATAGTTTTCTGAACTGAATGAAAATGAAGACATATCTGTGAGACACATATAATGCAGTGTTTAGAGGGACATTTTTAGCATGAAATGGACATATTACTAAAGAATAAAGGTCTCAAAAATTGATTATCTCAACTTTCACTTTAAGAAATTAGAAAAAGGGGCGCCTGGGTGGCTCAGTGGGTTAAAGCCGCTGCCTTCAGCTTGGGTCATGATCCCAGGGTTGTGGGATCGAGCCCCACATCGGGCTCTCTGCTCTGTGGACAGCCTGCTTCCTCCTCTCTCTCTCTGCCTACTTGTGATCTCTGTCTGTCAAATAAATAAATAAAATCTTAAAAAAGAAAAGAAATTAGAAAAAGAACATCACATCAGCAACAGAAAGGATAAAAAGCATTATGATCATAGAAAAAGAACATAACACCAGCAACAGAAAGGATAAAAAGCATTATGATCATTTCAAAAGATGCAGAAAAAGCATCTGACAAAGTATAACAGCCATTCATGATTAAAACCCTCAACAAAGGGGCGCCTGGGTGGCTCAGTGGGTTAAAGCCTCTGCCTTCGGCTCAGGTCATGATCTCAGGGTCCTGGGATCGAGCCCCGCATTGGGCTCTCTGCTCATTGGTGAGCCTGCTTCCCTCTCTCTCTCTCTGCCTGCCTCTCTGCCTACTTATGATCTCTGCCTGTCAAATAAATAAATAAAATCTTAAAAAAAAAACCCTCAACAAAATAGGTTTAGAGGGGAACATATCTCAACATAATAGAGACCTTATCTGAAAAACCCACAGTGAACATCATATATGATGGGAAAAAAACTGAGAGCTTTTTCCCTAAGGTCAGGAATAAGACAAAGATGTCTATTCTCACTTTTATTTAAACACAGTACTAAAAGTGCTAGCCACAGCAATCAAATTAGTATGAAGTAAAGAAGTAAGAAGTAAAACTTCCACTATTTGCAGATGATATGATACTATATAGAAAACACTAAAGACTCCACCAAAAAACTAGAACTAATATATGAATTCAGTAAGGTTGCAGGATACAAAAATTGACAAATCAAACTGCTGCATTTCTATACACTAATAATCAAGCAGCAAAAAGAGAATTAAGAAAAAGATCCCATTTACAACTACACCAAGAATAATAAAGCACCTAGGAACAAACTCAACCAACGAAGTGAAAGACCTGTACTCTGACAAGTATAAAACACTGTAATAAATTGAAATTAAAGAAATTTCATGCTCATGGACTGAAAGAACAAATACTATTAAAATGTCTATACTACCAAAGCAATCTACAGATTTAGATTCCCTATCAAAATACCAATAGCATTTCTCACAGAACTACAACAAGCAATCCTAATATTTGTATGGAACCACAAAAGATCCTCAATAGCCAAAGCAATTTTGAAAAAGAAAAACAAAACTGGAGGTATCACAATTCCAGACTTCAAGTTATATTAAAAAGCTGTAGTAATCAAAACTATATGGTATTGGCACAAAAATTAAAACATAGATCAAAGAAACAGAATAGAAAGCCCAGAAATGAACTCATAATTATATGGTCGATTAATCTTCAACAAAGGAGAAAAGAATAACCAATGAAAAAAGTCTCTTCGACAAATGGTGTTGGGAAAACTGGACAGCAACAAGCGAAAGAATGAAATTGGACCACTTTCTTACACTAAACACAAAAATAAACTCAAAATGGATAAAAGACCTAAATGTGAAACCTGAAACCATAAAAATCCTAGAAGAGAGTACAGGCAATAATGTCTTCTCTGACATTGGCCATAGGAACATTTTTCCAGATATAACTCCCGAGGCAAGGGATATAAAAGCAAACATAAACTATTAGAACTACAACAAAATAAAAAGCTTCTGCACAGTGAAGAAAATAGTCAACGAAAACTAAAAAGTAACCTACTGAGTGGGACAGAATTATTTGTAAATGACACATCTAATAAAGGACTAGTATAAAAAATATATAAAGAACTTATACAACTCAACTACCCAAACCCCCCAAATACTCCAACTTTAAAATGGGCAGAGGACACAAACAAACTTTTCTCCAAAGACAACATACAGGTGGCTGACACATGAAAAGATGCTTAACATCACTCATCATCAGGGAAGTGCAAATCAACCACAAGGAGGTATCACCTAACACATGTCAGAATAGCTAAAATAAAAAACACAGGAAACAACAGATGTTGGTGAGGATGTGGAGAAAAAGGAACCCTCATGTACTGTTTGTGGGAATGCAAGTTGGTGCAACCACTGTGGAAAACAGTATGGAGGTTCCTCAGAAAGTTAAAAATATAACCATTCTAATATCCACTAATCAAACTACTATTTATTTACCAAAAAAACCCAAAACACTCATTCATTACTAATTCTTCATTCCTCATGCACCTCTGTTTCTTGCAGCATAATTTACTATAGGCAAATTATGGAAGTAGCCTAATTGTTCATTGATAGATGAACGGATAAAAAAGATGTGGTATATATGGGGAGGAGTCAAGATGGCAGAGAAGCAGCAGGCTGAGACTGACATCAGGTAGCAGGAGATCTGCTAGATACCTTATCAAACCATTCCGAACACCTTCAAATTCAACAGGAGATCAAAGAGAAGAGCAACAATTCTAGAAACAGAAAATCGACCACTTTCTGAAAGGTAGGACCGGCGGAGAAGTGAATCCAAAGCGACGGAAAGATAGACCGCAGGGGAGGGGCTGGCTCCTGGCAAGCAGCGGAGCACAAAATCAGGACTTTTAAAAGTCTGCTCCACTGAGGGACATCGCTCCAGAGGCTAAACTGGGGTGAAGCCCACACGGGGACAGCGTGGCCTCAGGTCCCACAGGGTCACAGAAGGATGGGGGTGTCTGAGTGTCGCAGAGCTCGCAGGTATTAGAGCGGGAAAGCGAGCTACAGAGACAGAGCTGAGGAGTGAGCTCTCAACTCCGGGTTACCTTGAACCATAGTCCGTGGCACAGGCAACTGCTCTGAGTGGGGTCCCCACAAGATCTGGGGAGACCCCCCGGGAAGAGCCCAGAGATCTGCGGGGTTCGGAGACTCCAGACAGGGCTGTGTGCCAGAGACAGAGACTCTTGATCACAGGCTGGGTTAGCTTGGAGCGCAGCCGGAGGCCAGGGAGATGGGAGTGATCGAGCACTTTTCTCTGAGGGTGCACTGAAGAGTGGGGCCCTGAGGTCTCGGCTCCTCCCGGCTGGAGATTGGGAGGCCACCATTTTCATTCCCGTCCTCCAGAAGCCTACGGAGTGTTCAGGGGACAAAAGCTCCCGAAAGCGAAAGCGAACGGATTACTTAGCCTGGCTCCTGGTAAGGGCAGTACAATTCTGCCTGGGGCAAAGACTTGAGAATCACTACAAAAGGCACCCTTGCAGAAGATCAACAAGAAATCTAGCCAAGACCAAGTTCACTTACCAAGGAGAACAGTGGAATTCCAGAGGAGAAAGCAAAGCATGGAATTCGTGGCTTTCTCCCCATGAATCTTTAGTCTTGCAAAGTTAATTAAAAAAAAATTTTTTTTTCCTCTGCTAATTATTTTTTAACTTTTACCCCTTCCTCTTTAACTAGTTTATCTTAATACCTTTCATAAAAAAAATCTTTTTGAACCTTCATTATTATAGTCATATTTTATCCTTCATTGTATCTAACTTTATTTTTTGTATACACATAGGGTTTTTTCTTCTAAGAAAATTGGGGGTACAACTTCTTCTAATAGATCAAAATACACCCTAAATCCAGCACCGGGCTTGATCTAGTCTCTAGCCCGAGCAAATTCTCTTCACATTCTTTTTCTTTATTCTCCCAACCAACCTGCCTTATCAACTCCTTTGTTAGAAATTAAAAAAATTTTTTTTTCATCTTTATAGTCATATTCCATCCCTTCGTTGTGTTTACCCTTATATGTTTTTCATTCTTTAAAATTTTAGGAGGTAGTTTCTTCTAAGAGACCAAAATACTCCCAAAATTAAGTGGGTGACCCTGTTCTAGTCACCAGTTTAATATATATATATTAGAAAACAAATAAAACAAATAAATAAAATAAAATATATATATTAGAAAACAAAGAAAAAATATAAAAAACAAATATATATTTATAAATGTTATATAAAATATATATACATATGTGTGTATATAAACTTGAATATATAATATATATAAATATATATATTTGTTTTATTTTTTGTATTTTTTCTTTATTTGTTTTCTTTTTTTAATCTTTTTTTCTGAACTTCTTTTTACCTCCATTTTCCCCCCCGACGATTTGGGGTCTCTTCTGATTTGGTTAAAGCACATTTTCCTGAGGTCCTTTTGCCACCCTTTTTCTATTTCATTTGCTCCTTCATATATTCTTATCTGGACAAAATGACAAGGAGGAAAAACCTCACCACAAAAAAAAAGAACAAGAGGCAGTACTGAAGGCTAGGGACCTAATCAATACAGACATTGGTAATATGTCACATCTAGAGTTCAGAATGATGATTCTCAAGGTTCTAGCTGCGCTTGAAAAAGGCATGGAATATATTAGAAAAACCCTGCCCAGAGAAATAAAGGCCCTTTCTGGAGAAATAAAAGAACTAAAATATAACCAAGTTGAAATAAAAAAAAGCTATTAATGAGGTGCAATTAAAAATGGAGGCTCTAACTGCTAGGATAAATGAGGCAGAAGAAAGAATTAGTGATATAAAAGACCAAATGACAGAGAATAAAGAAGCTGAGCAAAAGAGAAACAAACAAACACTGGACCACGAGGGGAGAATTCAAGAGATAAGTGATACCATAAGACGAAACAACATTGGAATAATTGGGATTCCAGAAGAAGAAAGAGAGAGGGGAGCAGAAGGTATCTTGGAGAGCATTATTGTAGAGAATTTCCCTAATATAGCAAAGGAAAAAAGCATCAAAATCCAGGAGGTGCGGAGAACCCCCCTCAAAATCAGTAAGAATAGGTCCACACCCCGTCATCTAGTAGTAAAATTTACAAGTCTTAGCAACAAAGAGAAAATCCTGAAAGAAGCCCAGGGCAAGAAGTCTGTTAACATACAATGGTAAAAATATTAGATTGGCAGCGGACTTATCCACAGAGACCTGGCAGGCCAGAAAGAACTGGCATGATATACTCAGAGCACTAAACGAGAAAAACATGCAGCCAAGAATACTATATCCAGCTAGGTTATCATTGAAAATAGAATGAGAGATAAAAAGCTTCCAGGACAAACAAAAAGTGAAAGAATTTGCAAACACCAAACCAGCTCTACAGGAAATATTGAAAGGGGTCCTCTAAGCAAAGAGAGATCCTAAAAGTAGTAGATCAGAAAGGAACAGAGACAATATACAGTAACAGTCACCTTACAGGCAATACAACGGCACTAAATTCATATCTCTCAATGGTTACCCTGAATGTAAATGGGCTAAATCCCCAATCAAAAGACACAGGGTTTCAGAATGGATAAAAAAACAAAACCCATCAATATGCTGCCTACAAGAAACTCATTTTAGACCCAAAGACACCTCCAGATTTAAAGTGAGGGGGTGGAAAACAATTAACCATGCTAATGGACATCAGAAGAAAAGCTGGGGTGGCAATCCTTATATCAAATCAGTTAGATTTTAAGCCAAAGACTATAATAAGAGATGAGGAAGGGCACTATATCATACTCAAAGGGTCTGTCCAACAAGAAGATCTAACAATTTTAAATATCTATGCCTCTAACATGGGAGCAGCCAACTATATAAACCATTAATAATAAAATAAAAGAAACACATCGACAATAACAATAATAGTAGGGGACTTTAACACTTCTCTCAATGAAATGGACAGATCATCCAAGCAAAAGATCAACAAGGAAATAAAGGTTTTAAATGACACAATGGACCAGATGGACATCACAGTTATATATTCAGAACATTCCATCCCAAAACAATAGAATACACATTCTTCTCTAGTGCACATGGAACATTCTCCAGAATAGATCACATCCTGGGCCATAAATCAGGTCTCAACCGGTATCAAAAGACTGGGATTATTCCCTGCATATTTTCAGACCATAATGCTCTGAAGGTAGAACTCAATCACAAGAGGAAATTTGGAAAGAACCCAAATACATGGAGACTAAACAGCATCCTTCTAAAGAATGAATGGGTCAACCAGGAAATTAAAGAAGAATTTATTTATTTATTTTTTTAAAAGATTTTATTTATTTATTTGATAGACAGAAATCACAAGTAGGCAGAGAGGCAGAGAGAGAGGAGGAAGCAGGCTGTCCGCAGAGCAGAGAGCCCGATGCGGGGCTCGATCCCACGACCCCGGGATCATGACCTGAGCCGAAGGCAGCGGCTTTAACCCACTGAGCCACCCAGGTGCCCCTAAAGAAGAATTTAAAAAAATCATGGAAACAAATGATAATGAAAACACAATGGTTCAAAATCTGTGGGACACAGCATAGACAGTCCTGACAGGAAAATATATAGCAATACAAGCCTTTCTCAAGAAACAAGAAAGGTCTCAAATACACAACCTAATCCTACACCTAAAGGAGCTGGAGAAAGAACAACAAAGAAAGCCTAAACCCAGCAGGAGAAGAGAAATAATAAAGATCAAAGCAGAAATCAATGAAAGAGAAACCAAAAAAACAATAGAACAAATCAACAAAACTAGGAGCTGGTTCTTTGAAAGAATTAATAAGATTGATAAACCCCTGGCCAGACTTATCAAAAAGAAAAGAGAAAGGACCCAAATAAATAAAATCATGAATGAAAGAGGAGAGATTACAACCAACACCAAAGAAATACAAACAATCATAAGAACATATTATGAGCAAAATAATATGGAAAAATCAATTAAACTAAAAGCTGGTTCTTTGAGAATAAGATAAAATGAATAAACCTCTAGCCAGAATGATCAGGAAAAAAGAAAAATGATCAGTAATAGAAATGAGTGAAGGAACATCATTTCAGATTCTACAGACATTAAAAAGGGTATTCAGAGAAAACTAAAAACAATTTTATGCCTCTAAATTCAACCAGAGATACAAGCATATTTTCCGAAAGAGACAAACTCCAAAAGCTCACTCAAAAAAGAAAGGCAGCTGATTCTTAAACAATGTTAGGGTTAGGGACACCAACCCTCCACAAAAAAATCTGTGCATACCTTCTGACTCACAAAAAGTTAACTAGTAATAGCCTATTGTTGACTAGAAGCTTTATCAGTAACAAAAACAGTCAATTAACAAGTTTTGTATGTTCTGTGTCTTATATACCATATTCTTACAATGAAGTAAGCTACAGGAAATGTTATTAAAAGAATCATATAACAAAAATACATTTACAGTACTGTACTGTATTTACTGATACTGTGAATTATCATCATCTGTTTATAAGATGAACCACCTGTCATTACCTATATGAATGTTGTCTTATTGTCTTACATGATACAAAACACTGTAGATGTTATATGTATTAATACTAGCCATTAAAAATAAAAGATAATGTGAAAACAAGCCATATTTATTTATAGGTTTAACAATCCATATTAAAACAAAAACATTAAAAACAAAACAGCAGCAATAGGATTGCTTTTGGTAGTCCAGCATAAACAATTCAATTGCTTCATGGTAGTGTAGCTTATATACTAGTGAGTAAATCCTACAAAATTTTTATGGCATTTATTAATGTAGTCATACATCTAGACAGTACTGGAAACTGCTACATTTTCTAAAAAACCCACTTACTTGTAATTAGAAAGCTGATAAGCAGTTTCTCAATGATGAGAGAGAGGGGGTCATCCTGTAGAGTAATGCAATTCTTTGAAAGCAAAGATATGAAACACTAAGATAACATTAATTTTGTATTACATATTCACCTTAGGCCTATGTAAGGACAGGCTATCCACTTCTATGAGTTTTGCATATGATGTTCTACACAATGAATACTTGATGATACAAAAATGTCTCGTACAGTTTTCTGTACAGTTATTAGTTTTTCATATGAAGACACATATACAACTATCAGCTTATTAACTGTGCAGCAGTTTGATCATTTACTACTCAGTAAGTGGAGACAGATCATAAGGGTCTTCATTCTCATTGTCTTCAGATTGCACAGGAGGAGGAGGAATAAGAGAGGTAGTCTTGCTGCTTCAGGGTAGCAAAGGTGGAAAAAGTAGAGGGGGAAGGGTAGGCAGGAGACACAAACACATTCAGTGTAGCTCTATGGAAATACATCATGATTTGTCTGTTTTTTGCTTTTTCATTTTTCTAAATGTGCTTTTATATGGTACCAATCCTTCTCCTACAATGTGCTTTAGTTTCAGTGCTGGTATCCCAGAAGGGTCCATGTCATAAAAGAAGTCAAAAGCAGTCTTGAATAATCAGAACTCTTCTGCCAGATTGTTAAATGTCAATTTGTTTTCTGGCAGTGTTTCTTCCACATCTTCTTCCACATCTCCTGGCACTGTTTTAGAAGTATTAATTTCCATCAAGTCATTTTCTGTTAATTCCTCTGGTATGGTATCTATTAACTCTTGAATTTCTCCAACTTTGTATCTTAAAACCCGTCACTTGCCCCCCCCTTTTTAACCATATCCACAATTTCTTTACTAATTTCCATGATTCACTCTATCGTAAATCCTGTGAAGTCATACACAACATCTACACAGTTTTCTCCAGTAGGAATTTACTGTTCTGGGCCTGAATGCTTTTCTGGCATTTTTTGTGGTAACAGTATCTTCAATGGTGTAATCCTTCCCAAGATGTTCTATTGGGTTTCTACCCCATGGCATTAACAATCCTTTCAATAGAGTACCATGTGTAATGAGCTTTAAAGGTCCATATGACCCCCAATCTAGAGGCTGTATTAAAGACGTTATATTTGGGGACAAGTAGACCACTTTGATACCTTTCATACTGAACTCATAGGGTACTGGGTGGCCAATGGCATTGTCCAATATCAAAAGAAATTTTTTTTAATATTTTATTTATTTATTAGAGAGAGAGCGAACGAGCACAGACAGACAGAGAGGCAGGCAGAGGCAGAGGGAGAAGCAGGCTCCCTGCCGAGCAAGGAGCCCAATGTGGGACTCAATCCCAGGACGCTGGGATCATGACCTGAGCTGAAGGCAGAGGCCCCAACCCACTGAGCCACCCAGGTGCCCCTCAAAAGAATTTTAAAAGACAGTCCCTTACTGGCAAGGTACTTCCTAACTTCAGGGACAAAACTCTGATGGAATCAATTCAGAAAAAAAGTTTAACTGTCCAGGCATTCTTGTTGTACAACCAAAAGACTAGTGGCTGGTGTTTACTTTTTATCTTTAAGGCTCAAGGACAGGGGTGGGGAGGTAGGGGGGTGGGGTTAGCAGCTTTATAGGTAAGGGCAGTGCTAATCATAAACAATACTGCATTTGCATAAAATAGTTGAGTTAGCCCATCTCTTCCTGCCTTAAATCCTCTTGCTTGTTTTTCTTCCTTACTAATAAATGTTCTTTGTGGCATTATTTTTTTTTCAGAATAGGATACTTTCATCTGCATTAAAAATCTGTTCAGGTAGATACTCTTTCTCCATAATGATTTTCTGAAAGCCATCTGGAACTCAACTGCTGCCTCTTGTTGAGGAAGTGCTTCTCCTGTTATCTGGACATTTTTAAAGCCAAGTCTCTTTTTAAATTATCAAACCATCCTTTGCTGGCATTAAATTCTCCAGCTTTAGATCCTTCACCTTCTTTCTGCTTTAAGTTGTCTTATAAGACTTTGCTTTTTCTCAAATTGTATTAGAGTGTATCAGCAGGTTTTTCTTAGAGCAACTCTCATACCCACATAAAAGCTGCATTTTCAATGCAAGATATAAAGGAATTTTGCAAAAACCACAAGGTTTTTGTGCCTGCTGATGGAGCATAAGCTTCAGCTTCCCTTCCTTTCCTCTCTTTCTCCCCTTCCTCTTCTTCCTTTTTTAACAGTGATTCTTATGCTGCATTTATTTATCTTGAAATGGCAGGCAACCATAGCTGCAGACCTCAATCTATGGTACGTATCAGGTAACTCAACTTTTTCCTCTATTGTCATGATTTTTCTCTACTTCTAGGGAGTGCTTCCAGCATCATTAGTGATACCCTGTATGGGACGCATAGTGTTATTCAAGGTTTGCAGTATTCCACTAAACACAATGAACAATTGTGTGAGATCACTTTTTACTGAGATACACAATTTACTAAAGAGAAACCGCTCACACTAAGATGATTAGCATCACATGGTGTTCTAAGGGAATACCCGTCAACACTTTAGCTTACCACAATAGCAATAGGTGGCTACAAAATTATTACACTAGTATATGCACTACAGTTAATTTTATATAGTTAAGATTTTTACGTTTTTAATTCCCATTTGTTAACATACAGTGTTATATTAGTTATGCAGTTATGATTTAATACCACATTTTTATGTTGGTTTACATTTCTCCTGACTATAAATGGCACTGTGAATATACTGTGTTTGTGTGTACAAGTTTTGATAAACTTGTTAAATAATAGATTAGTGTGTATTTTATGGTATTAAATGATAAAACAGACTAGTCTCTACATATATTTTATACATTCATGACATACCTTTTTGTTAATTTTTAAGTATTTCTAGGCTGTGTGGTTTGAATTTTTTCAAATTGTTGCAAATTTATAAAAAGTTTCCAATATATCTATTGAAAAAAATCCCCATGGACCCGAGCAGTTTAAACTTATGCTAAGGGTCAATTATATATTACCTGAATGTTACCATGTCTATTAGGTGTTAATTTTTTTTTTTAAGATTTTATTTATTTATTTATTAGAGAGAGAGAGAGAGAGAGAGCACAGGCAGATAGAGGCAGAGGGAGAAGCAGGCTCCCTGCAGAGCAAGGAGCCCGGTGTGGGACTCGATCCCAGGACGCTGGGATCATGACCCGAGCTGAAGGCAGCCGCTTAACCAACTGAGCCACCCAGGCGTCCCAGGTGTTAAATTTGTAGTTTAAAAACCTTCCCACAAAAAAACCTCCAAACTTCATTGTTATTTCTACCAAAAATTTAAGGAAGAAATAATACCAATTCTATGTACTTTCTAGAAATTTGAAGAAATACTCAGCTCATTCTATGAGATTAGCATCACCCTAATATCAAAACAAAAATCACTGAGCTAAAAAATACTCCACAACAATATCCCTCACATACACAGATGCAAAAATTCTTTTCTTCCCCATTTTTTAAGTTCAACTAATCAACATATAGAGTATTATTAGTTTCAGAGGTAGAGTTCAGTGATTCACCAGTCTTATGTAACCAGAAGCAAAACTTAACAGAATTTTTATATATATTGTAAAAGTACATCATGACCAAATGGGTTTTATCCTAGAATTAGAATGCAAGGGCCATATAATAATCTAAAAGCCATCATTATAATTCACTACATTAAAAGACTAAAGAAAATCCATATGCTCACCTCAATAAATGAAGAAAAAGTGTTTGACAAACTCGATATCCATTTCTGACTTTAAAAAAAAACAAACCACAAACCCAAAACAAAACTCTAAGCACACTACTAACAGAAGGAAATTTCCTCAGCCTAATAAAGGGCATCTATGAAAAACCTAGAGCTAACAACATACTCCACCATGGAAGAGTGAATGTTTTCCAATGTACACCAGGAACAAAGTGAGGCTTTCCACCTTTATCACTTTTGCTTAACATTGTATTGGATGTTCCAGTCAGTGTGATTAAGACAAGGAAACAAAATACATACAGAATGGAAAGGAGGAAGTAAAACTTCTTTATTTTCAAACATGACTGTTAATAAATCCTATGGCATTTAAAAAAAATTTTACCAGAACTAGTAAGTTTAGCAAGCTTGCTGGATAAGAATATTATTCAAAAATCAATTGAGCTTGACTTTAAGAATAATGAATACATGGTAACTGAAACTTTAAGATGACCATTTACAATAGCAGAAAAATGCAAATTACTGCGGGACAAATCTGATAAAAGCTGTACAAGATCTCCACACTGGTAATTATATAACACTACGAGAAGAGACTAAAGAAAGAAACTGACAGACATACCATGTTTAGTAATGGATCTTAAAATTCAGTATTATCAAAATGTCAATATTCCCAAAACTGAACTAGAGATTCAATACAAACTCAAAACAAAATTCCAATAGGATTTTTTTTTTTAAAAGAATCGACAAGCTGATTCTGAAATCTATGTGGAAATTCAAAGGACATAGAAGACTGAAACCAACTCCACAAAAGAAGATCAAAGTTGGAGGTAACGAATTACACTCCCAGAGTACAGGATTTATGGTTATGGTAGGGTTATGGTATTCAAGGCAGTGTGATGTTGTAAGGTGAAACATACAGATAACTGAAAAAGAAGATTCCAGAAATAACTCAACAGATACATACTCTATTAAATTCTGCCAAAGATAGAAAACCAGGGAATTCGAAGAGAATGGATAATCATCAATTATTGGGGTGCTAAAGCATTAGTGCTATATGGAAAAAAATAAACTCTGATATTCACCTCACATTATATAAAAATTAACTTAAAATAAATCATAGACAAGTTTAAGAGTTAATATTATGGAGCTTTAAGAACAGAACATCAGAGAAAATCTTTAAGTCTTGCAAACATTTAAAAAATAGGACAAAAAACATCAGTTGTATCTGATCAGAATTAAAAATTTTGCTCTGCCAAGACACTGTCATGAAAAGTAAAAGACAAGCCACAAACTAGGAGAAAATATGCGCAACCATATCTATAACAAAGGACATGATATATATATTGTATATAAAGAACTCACTAAGACAAGCTAATAAAAGAGAAACAAAAGATTTATAGATATTTCCCTCAAGATAGGTAGCAAATAGTCTTATGAAAAGATGTTCATGATCATTAGTCATTATGGAAATACAAATTAAAACCACAATGTAATACTACGATATATGTACTAGAATGCCTAAAATTAAAGAAGATTTGACTATTTCAGGTGGTGAATAAACATGTGGGGTAACTCAAACTTTCATACACTACTGGTACAAAGGTAAAATGGTACAACTGCTTTGGAAAATAGCTTGGCATTTCTTAAAAAGTTAAAAATACACTTCCATACATCCCAGACATTTACTTCTAGGTATTTATTAAAGAGTAAATGAAAATATATGTCGACCTTAAAACGTATATAAATTCTCACAGCAACATTATTTGTAATAATGCAAACCTGGAAGCAGTCCAAATGCTTATCAGCAGTTAAGGATAATTCAAATTCAGATCTGATACCAAAAATTATCCTCTCAGCCACTGTTACATTGTATAGAAAAGGAGACTTAAATGTGTATTATACAGTTTGGCTTCACTAATGTAAACGATAGGGATCCATCTAAGTATTTTAAATACAGAAACCAGGAGCTTTGAGGTAAATTTGAAAAATATCACTTTGAATAAAGTATGGAATGTCGATTAAAGATTTAGTAGCTCTAAAGAGATCATATAAGAAGCTATAATAATAGTTCAACTGAGAGATGCTGAATGCAGGGAGAGAGAATCAAAGAGTTGGAATTAAGAGTTGTTTAGAAAGAACTAAAAGGATTTTTAAAAAATTGAATTTGGAGGATGACAAATAGGGAATAATCTAAGATGATACCAAGGTTTCTAGTTTAGGTTACAGAGTAGATTTGGTAGCATTTAATTAAGCTTGGGAATGGGAAGAGGGAAGAAAGAAAAGGGATCCAATGGTGTTGAGTGCTTTTAAAGAAAAGACAATGAGGTGTTAAAGTATAAAATGTGTTTGGTAAGAAAGCAATTGGGTAACGCCAGTGTAGTCAGAGGGAAAGGAAAGTTGGGGCTAATATATGGTGTTGGCAAAACTGGAATTCTGCATGTGAAAGATGAAACTGGACTTTTACCTTACACCATATACAAAATCAATTCAAAATGGATTAAGGACTTAAATTTAAGATGCCAAACTATAAAACTTATGAAGAAAACATAGGAGAAAAGCTTCTTAACACTGGTCTTGGCAAGAATTTCCTGGACATGATACCAAAAGCAGAGGCAATAAAAGCAAAAGTAGACAAGTGGGATGACTTCAAACTAAAAAGCTTCCGCATAGCAAAAGAGACTATCGACAAAGTGAAAAGGCAAACTCCAGAATGGGAGAGAATATTTACAAACCATGTATCTGATAGGTTAATATTCAAATTATACACAGAACTACAACTCAATAGCAACCCCCCTCCGAGGAATATAATTAAAAAATGATTAAGGACTAGAACAGATATTTCTTCAAAGACACAAATGGCCAACAGGTATGAAAAGGTGCTCTCATCACTAATTGTCAAGGAAATGCAAAACCACAATGAGATATCACCTCACACCTGTTTGGATGGCCATTATAAAAAACAAAATACCAGAAAATAAAAAGGTAAGAAAATGTGGAGAAATTGGAATCCTTGTGCACTGTTGGTAAGAATGCAAAATGGTCTAGCTGCTATGGAAACAGTATGGAGTTTCTTCAAAAATAAAAGTAGAACTACTTTATGATCCAGCAATACTTGATCATATATAAACTACTATATTCTGTATTTTTCACTCAAGCAAAAGGCAGCCCTACTTATACAACACTGCAAATAGAAAATTTAATCTCTGGTTTATTGAAAATTATGATCATTAATCAGCCATTACGGGGTTGGAGGGATATAAAAAAGTGTCATAAGGATTGTAACTGAACAATGAATAAAATTAGCCAATGCTTTTCCAAGAAGCTGCCATTTGTTATCCCACGGATATGATCGAAAGGACATTAAGAACATCATTATTTTTTTTTAAAGATTTTATTTATTTATTTGACAGAGAGAGATCACACATAGGTAGAGAGGCAGGCAGAGAGAGAGGGGGAAGCAGGCTCCCTGCTGGGCAGAGAGCCCGATGCGGGGCTCGATCCCAGGACCCTGGGACCACGACCTGAGCCGAAGGCAGAGGCTTTAACCCACTGAGCCACTCAGGTGCCACAGAATATCATTATTATAGGGGTGCCTGGGTGACTCAGTTGTTAAGGGTCTGCCTTTGGCTCAGGTCATGATCCCAGAATCCTGAGATTGAACCCCACAGCAGGTTCCCTGCTGGGTGGGAAGCCTACTTCTCCCTCTCCCACTCCCTCTGCTTATATTCCCCTCTCTTGCTGTGTCTATGTCAAATAAATAAATAAAATCCTAAAAAAAAAAAAAGACATTGGTGGTTTAAAAAAAAAAAGAACAACATAATTATACATTCAGAGTCCAAACTTAAGGTCATTAAAAAAAATTTTTTTTATAGTTTTATGTTAGTCACCATAAAATACATCACTTTGATGTATTTTGATCATTTGATGTATTTGACGCAGTGTTCCACGATTAATTATTTATGGACAACACCTAATGCTCATGCAATACATGCCCTCCTTAATACCCACCACCAGGCTCACCCATTCTCCCACCCGCTCCCCCCCCCCAAAACCCTCAGATTGTTTCTCGGAGTCCAGAGTCTCTCATGGTTCATCTGGCCCTCCAATTTGCCCCAATTCACTTTTCCTTTCCTCCTGCTAATGTCCTCCATGTTATTCCTTATGTTCCACAAGTAAGTGAAACCATATGATAACTGACTTTTTCCTTAAGGTGATTTCTAAAGTATATTTATAATCAGGAAACCATATGGTAAAATAATTTTCAGAAAGCAAAATTAAGTTTAGTTTTCTCTCTCTTTTTCCAAGTGTACAACACAAAGCAGTAATTGAAATCAATCTACTAAGTTGATTCAGCTCTTCCTAAAATGCTCAAAATTGACTCTGCATCCCACACTAAACATAAAGAAGAATTAAAAATAAATAGCCCAGGGGCGCCTGGGTGGCTCAGGTCATGATCCAAGGGTCCTGGGATTGAGCCTGCACTGGGCTCTCTGCTCCACAGGGAGCCTGCTTCCCCCACCCCCCGCCCCCGCTTGCCTCTCTGCCTACTTGTGATCTCTGTCTGTCAGATAAATAAATAAAATATTAAAAAAAAATATGGGACGCCTGGGTGGCTCAGTTGGTTAAGCGGCTGCCTTAGGCTCAGGTCATGATCCCAGCGTCCTGGGATCAAGTCCCACATCGGGCTCCTTGCTCGGCGGGGAGCCTGCTTCTCCCTCTGCCTCTGCCTGCCTGTCTGCCTGTGCTCACTCTCTAACTAATAAATAAATAAAATCTTAAAAAAAAAATTAAAAAAAAATAGCCCATTATTCCAATTCTTTCTATATAAAATATATTTTCCATAATTATACAGAGAGGAAATCTAAAAACTTCAAAACTGAGATCATACTATCTTCCATACAAACAATATGAAGTATTAAAAAAAAGTCTTAAAAAGTGATAGCAATATAGGGGCACCTGGCTGGCTGAGTTGGAAGAACATGCCACTCTTGATTTTGGGGTCCTGAGTTCAAGCCCCATGCTGGGTACAGAGGTTACTTAAACAAATATATCAGTAACTTAAAAAAAGAAGTACTAGTTATGTATGTATTTTTAATTTCTCTTTAATTCTAAGAAAAATATTTTGATTTCATGAAAAGGTACAGTAAAAAAGAATCTCACCAAATTTCATTCAAATCATCTTCAACCACATAATATTCCTTGCTGTCTACATTATGCAAACATGAAATATTATTAATGAGATTACAATGAAGTAAATATATTCTCTAGAAGTTATTGTATAACCAAAGATGGACTGTTTTTCATGAGACTCTTGCACTATCAAGAACATAAATATGTACTCCTACCCAAAAACAAGAGGAATATTTTATAGTGGGTAACAAAATTATTCTTTGTTATATCACCTAAACCTAAAGCAACTGAGACTTAAATATTATTCAAGCTTTCAGACTGCAGGAAAAAAAGAAATCAGAGAAAACCCTAATTTTAAATTCAGAGGAACTCTTAGGATATGTTTACAAAACTCTGCATAGGCCTAATGGTATTTCCAAATAGAGTATTCCATTACTATAGAACAATAAATGAGGAAAATAAGTTTCAGTTTCCCTAAGGTTCTCACCTGTATAATGCATCATCAATCTCCACAGATTCTGCTGATATGATGGGCAAATTTGTATTTGTACTGAAAAAATAAAACACAACTTATAAGGGCAAGTATGGTTATTCAATATTCACATTCTATAATCTAATATTCAATTACACATGGCAGTTACTAGAGGGAATTTTACAAACCAGATATATATTTTGTTTTCCGTCCCCCTATTTCCATTTTAAAAACAGGTCAAAATTAAATTCACTGACTACCTGCTCCG
Source organism: Taxidea taxus jeffersonii (assembly GCA_003697995.1). Lineage (NCBI taxonomy): Eukaryota > Metazoa > Chordata > Mammalia > Carnivora > Mustelidae > Taxidea > Taxidea taxus. Next base: position 92,424 of record ML093107.1, on the reverse strand, counting down.
TGTGTATTGTAAAATTACAGCCAATGCTTTTATTCTTAGGTGTTATCAGATGTTGCTTTACATATATTCTGATGGATCTCTATTTTAGCAATTTTGTTGGAGTGCCCCATACACCTTCTCTGCTTTAGATGTACTAACTCTGTTAACCCTTACAATTTGATGAGACAGGCCCTATTACCAACTCCACTGAACAGAGGAGTAAAGCAGGATCACAGAAGTTAATTTAAATAACCTGCCCAAGGTTCCCGAGTAGGTAAATGGTAGATCCAGAATCTAAACCTAAGCAGTCTAGCTCTTGATCACCATGCTCTACTGCCTACTGCCTCTCATGGTAGGCATAATGAAAACACTCAACAAGTATCTGTTGAATGAATTTTAAAAATTAAAAAAAAAGGGTGGGGCTCCAGCTGGTTTGGTTGGTAGAGCATGTGACTCTTGATCTCAGGGTTATAAATTTGAGCCCTATGATGGGTACAGAGATTACTTCAGAAAATTAAAAAATTTTTAAAAAGCAGCATACTAGCATGATAAGATGTACTTAAAGTGATGTATCATTTACCATAGCTCAAAATTTTCACAGCATGGCATACAAAAATGAAATGAAAATGAAAATACGATAAACACTAGGAAACTGAAATGGTTCCCAGGCAGAGGTGGGGCACTTTGGCCTGAGACACAGTGACAACTAAGATCAATATCATTTTGGCAAAAATGTAATCCATTCCAGGTTCTGGGAAGCTCTAATTCTCAATTATAGGATTCTAAAAATAATCTGAAGGCACGAAATTTAGGTTCTGGAATCCAATTTTCTAAGCCTGGTATTGATATATAAGCCAAAAGATTTGTAAGTAGAGTTAATCAAAATGTTATCAGCTTCTAGCTAAGTGATACATGGATAACTCTCAGAAATATTTCTGATTCCAATTATGAAAGCAAACCCAGAGATAGCTGTATTTAGGAGATCACCTGTCTAATAAAAACACACACAAATACAATATGCCCCGTTTTGGCATAGTAATGAAACATGAAAATAAGCAAAATTTCCCATTACAGAGTTTTCTTATCCCTCGTCTACTGTCACTAGCTGTCTTCCTTGCATGGAGGACAACAGTCTAGTGGGCAAAGCTCCTAAGTAAAGGTGAGAACAGCTCTGTTCTAACCAGCCTTGTTCCTTAATGATCCGACTGGCACTTATTTTTCAGAAAATCCTCCCTTACTGGAATGTTTCAAAAGTCATTTTTGTAATAACGTCTACATGGCAGTCAAAAATCCTTTAAATAAGGGGAGGTTTTGTCTGTATTACATAATATCCCCCGAGTAAATGTGGCAGTGTTGGCCTGGGCACTGTCCCGGTACTGAAAACATCCCTTCAGTCTGAACTAGCGAAAAAGCTACAGGTTAAAGCACAGCCTCACGTTAGCTCAAAATCAGATATGCATCACTTCTCCCTCTGGAATACTGTGTCCCGGCGGTGGGCAGCGTGGAACTAGGCGCTTTGTTAATTACAAGATCACTGGAAAGGAACCACACGAACACTTCCACCCCTGATTTGCAGGCATGCAAAAGATGTGAAAAACCTCAACACCAACTAGGAAATATGAATGAGTAACTCGTGGGTTTTTCTCCTGATTTTTTCTTTTTTTTAACTGTAGTCAACAGAGGCCTAGGGTGTCCTGACCGCCTGTGATTCATCATTACCAAGTTCCCCCTGGTAACAGTTTTCAAAGCAGGACCTTGGTGCAGGATCCCGCACAGCGGCGCTCTTCGCTTTCATTTTACCGAAGGAAGGAGGGAAGCAGGGAAGAGGGCTGGGAAGCTCACACCGAGCGACCCGGGCCAGAACTCTCCCCCGAGCTCGCCCCACTCCGCCCCACCTCGCGTCCCCTCCCCCGAAACCGGTCCGGTGCCTGAGAGATGGCAGACGCCGGCTGGAACCGAGAAAGCGCCGAAAGGACCGAGAAGCGGCCTTTCTCCTCAGCGAGGCCGGGAGCCGCCGAGGTCCGAACCCACCGCGCCACACCCACCACGCGCGCTCCTCTCGCCTCCCAGGGCTGGCTCTGCGCGGCTCCGCGGCCTCGCGCGCGCTCCCTACCGCCCCAGCGGGAGCAGCAGAAGCCGGCGCCCGGCTCCCGGCCGCCGCCCCTCGCTGCTTCGCGCTCACACGCCTCCTCTCACCTGACGGCCCCCCAGGAAGAGCAGGACGCCTCTTCCCTCTGAGGTGCGGTCACCGGCTCAGATGCCTCCATCGCCTCCAAGAGACGCCGCGGCGGCTGGATACGGGTAGGCAGGGAAGGGGGTGGGACCGCGGGGTCAAGGGGCGGGTGATGACATCACCGGAGGGGGCGGGGCCGGGGAAGCATGCCGCAGGCCTGAGCCTTCCCGTCAGCCCCGGGGGTGTCCTGGTTTCCGGTTTGGGTGTGGCCGCGGGGGACCGGGATAGGCCTCGCCGCAGGTGTGCTCCGTAAGCGGTTCCGCTGCGACCGAGGTTCTGGCGGAACCAGAAATGGGCCGAAGTACTGAAGTTACGCGGTGCCTCTGGCTCTGTGGACGAGCGCAGAGGTTGCAGTGGCCGCCAAAGTGATGGGGTTGCGTAGCAATAAGAGGAAGCCCCTTCATTTAGTAAATATAAAATCGAAAGTTTGTAGTAGGTAGCTCCAGATTTTCAGGATTTCCGGGATTCCATTTTATTTATTTTTTCTTTTTTTTTTAAGATTTTATTTATTTATGTGACACACAGAGAGAGAAATCACAAGTATGCAGAGAGGCAGAGAGAGAGAGAGGAGGAAGCAGGCTCCCCGCTGAGCAGAGAGCCCGACGCGGGGCTCGATCCCAGGACCCTGAGATCATGACCTGAGCCGAAGGCAGAGGCTCAACAGTGAGCCACCCAGGCGCCCCTGGGATCCCATTTTAAAGATTTTTAAAAAAAATTTTTATTTATTTATCAGAAAGAGGGAGCACAGGCAGACAGAGAGGCAGACAGAGTGAGAGGAGGAAGCAGGCTCCCCGCCGAGCAAGGAGCCCGATGCGGGACTCGATCCCGGGACGCCGGGATCATGACCTGAGCCGAAGGCAGCTACTCAACCAACTGAGCCACCCAGGCGTCCCTGGGATTCCGTTTTAAAACGTTATACGTAAACGTACAATTCTGGGCGTCGACTACTCGCCGGGCACTGTCACAGATGTAATAGAGTCGTGGTTTTTAGAGCTATGAGTGACATTGTCATCCAGTTTGCTTCCACTTTATAGGTGAGGGAAAAGAACTTCCCGACAGCCGAAGTGACTTGGTCAAGGGCACAGACCAAGTCACTGTCAGATTAAGTACTGGAACATCTAAGGACTTAACTATTTTTTTCTGCTGGTTCCCCTTTCCCCTTTCTTAGAAAACAACAGGAATTAGTAGTACTCAACATTAAGATTTGTCTTTCATTCTCAACTACATTTGAAGGAACGTCTGTAGAATTTTAAAAATTAGAATGTACTTTGACTTCATGTTCTCTCAGCTTCTGTAATGTATGATATTTTTAAAATTGGAATATTCTTCCTCTCTAGTGCGGAGAGAGGGTCGAGGCAAAACTGCATTATCCTTTGTTCTCTTCATTCTCATTTCAAAATTGAACATTTCCAAATATTTGGAAACTTGATGCTGCTTGTTTTTGGCATTATTCAGCTTTCTTAATCTAGTTCTGTACATTTTCACATAATTAAAAGGAACTTGGCCTATGTCCCATCTTTCGACATTCTACTGTAGTGCTAAGCTTGTACTATTTTTATGGCACATTGTTATACAGCGATGGAAAATGGATAGCTTGAATTTCATCCACAACTCACATTTCTTTACATTTTAATATCCCTGTAATTGGAATGTAGTTTTTCCCTTTTTCATCAATACAGAAAACAATGGTACTCTTAAATTTGAGGTCATCTTAGATTTAGCGAAATACAGTGCGCATTATTTCAAAAGTATAACAGATACCCCCAGTTTAAGAATTTAATACCCCATTCTTAAATGGGGTATTAAGAATATAATATACAATATTATATAATATATTAATAATATATTATATAATATATTATATATAATTAATAATAATATAAAAAGGTATATTTTGAAATATATTTATTTCAAAAGTATAACATACCCCAGTTTAAAAATATTTTAATATATTCTTACATTCACAAAATGTAGAAAATTGGAATATCACTAGACTTTAGACTGTGAAACTTTTTGTCAAAAGAAAGTGGAACAACATATTTAGGATACTTAAGGGGAAAACGTGGGCTAAAGATTTTTATCCAGCAAAAGCAACTCTAAAGTACAAAATATATAAACTGTTATCAACACTTGATATGGTATCAATATTTGATGAGACTGTTGTCATAAAACCTCCTGAAGAATTACTAGAGAATGAACATCAGACAACCAAAATGACTAGAGGACCTAAGGATTGGCTCAGGTTCTTTCTAGGAAATCATAAACTGTTACATGCACTAGGTTTTGAGTTCCTTCTAGTTTATTCTTTTTTTCTTTTATAATGTTAATACAATATTACTGACTATATTTGTTTTGGTGTACTTTTCATCTCTGTAACTCATTTATTTTATAATTGGACATTTGTACCTCTTAATTCCCTTCACCTATTTTATTCATCCCACCCACCCCACTTCTAGTTTATTCTTTTTTTTTTTTTTTTATTAAGATGATTTGTTTTAGAGAGAGAGCAAGCATGCAATTGGGAGCAGGGGCAGAAGGAAAGGGAGTAAGTGAATCCTCAAGCAGACTCTACGCTGAGGACAGAGCCCGTCACAGGGCTCAAGCCCAACCTGAGATCATAACCTGAGCCAAAATCAAGAGTTGGTCGCTCAACTGACTGAGCCACTCAGGCGCTCCTTAATTTGTTCTTTATTACTAATTCTTCCGAGAACTATCACCTCATTTGTGAATTTTTCCCCACCCTTTTTGAGATAATTAACAAAACTGTAAGATATTTTAAGTGTGCAATGTGATGATTTAATAAAAATATACATTGTAAAAGGATTCCTGCCATCTAGCTGAGTTTTTCTAATTCTGAATAGTGTTGTTCTTTGCTACTTTTTATTTTTTTTTTGTTTAGGTAGTTTAAAAATAGTAACAAGTTTTTGATCTATTTTTGTGGCACATCTTTCAGGTATGTTTTCATCATCTATAATGATGTTATGCTCTTTTTAAAAAAATAATTTTTTTTAATCTTAATTTTTTAAAAAGATTTTATTTATTTATTTGTTAGAGAGAGAGAGCGCGAGCACAGGCAGACAGAGTGGCAGGCAGAGGCAGAGGGAGAAGCAGGCTCCCTGCCGAGCAAGGAGCCCGATGTGGGACTCGATCCCAGGACCCTGGGATCATGACCTGAGCCGAAGGCAGCTTCTTAACCAACTGAGCCACCCAGGCATCCCCCAAAATAATAATTTTTTTAAAAAAGATTTTATTTATTTATTTGATAGACAGAGATCACACAAGCAGGCAGAGAGGCAGGCAGAGGGGGAGGGGAGAAACAGGCTCCCTGACAAGCAGAGAGCCCGATGTGGGACTTGATCCCAGGACGCTGGGATCATGACCCGAGCCGAAGGCAGCGGCTTAACCCACTGAGCCACCCAGGTGTATATAGTATTTGAGCTTGGAGTTTTTTTTGTTGTTCATTTTTATGTCAAATTATTACTCCCGAATTTTTAGTAAGGGGCAGGCTTCCTCATTCAAGAAGGCTGAGTCCATTAGTAAAAGAACATATACCAAGAAATTCAAGTTTCTAATTTATTGCAGGGAGGGAGTTCACATTCCAGAACTATGGGGTGCCTTACCAAACAAAGGGATAGATAGGAATTCCTTTGTTATAGGAATTTGGGGAAGTGTGGAATTTAGGAGAAATTAAAATGAAGTAGTGGTTTATAGGCTCAAAAGAAAGTGAGGCTTTTGTAAAGGGATCTCCATTCATTCTGGACTCCAACATAGACACAGGCTGCGGTTTTCTTGGAAACTGCAGTTAAAATAGTTGTGTCTTTTGTCCACAACCCCCACTGTCTCTTTCCTTTATTTCTGTGTCCCTGTGCTGCATATATATATATATATTTATATATATGTACACACATATATATGTGTACATATATATACATAGTTATATTTTGAAGGCATAATACAGTAATTTATTTTAAAATATTTTGGCATAATTTTAGAAATTTTAAAATTAGAAAAGTTGCAAATGTAAGGCAGAGGTATTTTTCTTTTTTATTAAATTTTTTAAAATGGCTATCTTATGAATGTATTATAAAACATGCAACCAATCCTCTATTGTCTGACTTTTGAGTTGCTTATAACTTTCCCACATTATAACATATTTGGTGACTATTTCTATGCACATATATATAATATGTCTTCATTTCTTTCTTTTTTTTTTATTTTTATTTAAACATATAATGTAACCCAACCACCCTCTCCCAACCCCCCTCCACCCCCACCCCCCTCAGTTTGTTTTATGACATTAGGAGTCTCTTTTGGTTTGTCTCCCTCCCAATCCCCTCTTGTTTCATTTTTTCTTTTCCTACCCCCTTATCTTTTTGATTAATTTTTAGAAATTTTTTATTTACATAATGTATTATTAGCCCCAGGGGTACAGGTCTGTGAATGGCCAGGTTTACACATTTCACAGCACTCACCATAGCACATACCCTCCCCGATGTCCATAACCCCACCACCCTCTCCCTACCACCCCCGCCCCGCAACCCTCAGTTTGTTTTGTGAGATTAAGAGTCTCTTATAGTTTGTCTCCCTTTTGATCCCATCTTGTTTCATTTATTCTTTTCCTACCCCCAAGCCCCCCATGTTGAATCTCCCCTTCCTCATATCAGGGAGATCACATGATAGTTGTCTTTCTCCTATTGACTTATTTCGCTAAACATAATACCCTCTAGTTCCATCCATGGCCTCGCAAATGGCAAGATTTCATCTCTTTTGATGCTTGTATAGTATTCCATTGTGTATATATACCACATCTTCTTTATCCATTCATCTGTTGATGGACATCTAGGTTCTTTCCATAGTTTGACTATTGTGGACATTGCTGCTATAAACATTCAGGTGCACATGCCCCTTTGGATCACTACATTTGTATCTTTAGGGTAAATACTCAGTAGTGCAATTTCTGGGTCATAAGGTAGCTCTATTTTCAATTTTTTGAGGAACCTCCATGCTGTTTTCCAGAGTGGTTGCACCAGCTTGCATTCCCACCAACAGTGTAGGAGGGTTCCCCTTTCTCTGCATCCTCGCCAGCATCTGTCATTTCCTGACTTGTTAATTTTAGCCATTCTGACTGGTGTGAGGTGGTATCTCATTGTGGTTTTGATTTGTATTTCCCTGATGCCCAGTGATGTGGAGCACTTTTTCATGTGTCTGTTGGCCATCTGGATGTCTTCTTTGCAGGAGGGCAGATAATTTTTATATATTCTTTACTCAGCTTCCTCTAATGATAACATCTTATATAATCATGATACATTTGTCAAAACAAAGGAATTTTTAAAAAAAGATTTTATTTATTTATTTGACAGAGAGAGAGACACAGTGAGAAAGGGAACACAAGCAGGGGGAGTGGGAGAGGGAGAAGCAGGCTTCCCACTGAACAGGGAGCCCAATGTGGGTCTTAATCCTATGACCCTAGGATCGTGACCTGAGCCAAAGGCAGGTGCTTAATGACTAAGCCACCCAGGTGCCCCAAAACAAAGGAATTGATATTGGTACAATACTCCTAAATAACTACACACTTTATCTGTATTTCACCAGTTTTTCACTAATGTTACTTTTTTCTGTTCTGGATCCAATCCAAGATACAGCAATGCATTTAAAATCTCCCCATCTTTTTTTTTTTTAAAGATTTTTAAAAAAATTTATTTATTTGACAGAGAGAGATCACAAGTAGGCAGAGAGGCAGGCAGAGAGAGAGAGGAGGAAGCAGGCTCCCTGCTGAGCAGAGAGCCCGATGTGGGGCTCCATCCCAGGACCCTGGGATCATGACCTGAGCCTAAGGCAGAGGCTTTAACCCACTGAGCCACCCAGGTGCCCCTAAAATCTCCCCATCTTGATCATTATATGGTGTACATTGTTTTGAATATCTTCCTAAAATCTTAAATGCCAATTGGATTTCTATAAATCAAATAGTTCACATACAGGAAGTACTGAGTCCCGAGGTCAGAACTTCATGAACATAGTTGGAAATAGCCAGCCTCCTGAGTTTTGAGGCAGGCTTCTTTGCCCAAAGGTGTTGCAGTAGCATTTGAACTGGCTTGAAGCTAACTATTTAGAAGAACCCAGAGAAATTCCTTTGTGAAGGAAATAAACCTTTACAGAATGTGAATATTCTCTTAAGTGGTCTATGAATTAGGATATGTACATATTACATTTTCCTGAAATATTTTTTAAATATTGCCTGCAGAGCAATAAGTAGACAAATCATAGATTAAAAATTAAATATAATTTTCCAAGATACTTTTCTTATTTGACTTAACTACTTATGCAACAGTAACTGGAGGTAAAATGTAATAAATGATACTCCTAATTTTAACCTTCTGCTATTATTGATAGAAAACAGGTAACAAACCTAAAAATCCCTAAGTGAGGCTTCAGATCCTTGTGGCTTTCTAGGAAATGTCCTGTACGTGCATCAGGTTCTGCCCTAATTGGAGGGTAAGGTCACCTTCATAAAGAAAATGCCTTTTATGGGGAGCCTGGGTAGCTCAGTCATTAAGTGGCTGCCTTCAGCTCATGATGCCAGGGTCCTGGGATCGAGCCTTACATGGGGCTCCCTGCTCAGCGGGAAGCCTGCTTCTCCCTCTCCCTCTCCTCCTGCTCGTGTTTCCTTCTCTTGCTGTGTCTCTCTCTGTCAAATAAATAAATAAAAATCTTTTTTTAAAAGCCCTTTATAAAAGAGGACATTCAAAGCCCTATTCCAAAGATCCAAATTCAGCCAGTCACTGTTCACCATCGCACTCCGTTGCCTCCCAAAGTTACACTTTTTTTTTTCCTTGACTGAAACAATGTTCAGATGGTCCTCCTCATCTTTGGCTTATTTTCTCACCTTCAATTTGATAACCAGAACCTCTAGCCCAGGGGCCATGAACATTCAGCACATACCAGAATCACTTGGCTCGCCTGTTAAAGCACAGATTGTGGACCCCACCTAGCATTTCTGCTTCAGTATGCCTGGGTAGGGCCTGAGAATTTGCATTTCTAACAAATTCCCTGAGGATGTGTGCTGTAGTGCTGCCAGACCTAAGACCATATTTAGCACTGCTCTACCCCGCTTCCTCTAGTGTATGCTTTGCACATGGGTGTAAAAGTTCTCTTTTTCTCTCTCTGCCTTTTACTACCAAGGGAGAGAGGACAGACAGACAAACAAGAATCCCTAGCCCTGAGCTCATATAAGTATCAGGTAGAAGAGAAGGAACACAAAATGAAACTGAGAAAGAACTGTGAGTGACATGGGAAGAAAACCCGGAGGGGTTGGTTTCACAGAAATAAGAGTGTCTCAACTGGGAAGTGAATAGCTGCAAGATTTCATCACTACCCACTTCCACTCAAGTATTGATGCTGGGCTTTCTCCTCAAATTCTTAAAAAATTACCCTTCATCCTTTTAAGGGGAACTAAAAATGTGCTAGACTAATGAAAAGTGGGATTTCCACACAGAGTGGTTATTCAGATAGAGGCTTAGCACTGTTTAGGTCATTGACTATTTTCATGAGTGATCAAGGGAGGATGTGCAGATATCTGAAAATGGAAGGATATCACTAGATAATGATAAGGAAACCATCAATAGGTTGCCTCAATGAGGACACTGTGCTTTACTCAGTTGAAGGAAGAAGGATGGCCTTCAGACATCTATTTAGCTTCCACAAAGCTCACTTGTGCTTGGCAATCTCCTGACCCACTGTTGTGCCATGTAGTTTCTCCCCAAGTCAAGCCTGCTCTTCCACCTCTGTCTACTCCAGTATTTTCCCACATATGATGAAGTCCTTCTCCACCTGAGCTCCTTAGAGAGAGAATGGACAATTGTTTGAATATTGATGACCATTACAGTAAGTCAAGAATAGAGAAATCACCATTAGTTTTGGTAGTAGGGTGATTTTTGGTGACCTTGGTAAGAGTTTCAGTGGAGTAGAAGGAACAGAATCCAGGTTAACATGTGTTGAAGATTAAAAGGAAGGAAGGAAGAGGAGTGATCAGCTGTGGACAACTTTTGAGTTGTCCGTTTTTCACTATTTCACTATTGTGGATACTGAATCAGATAAATAATTGATTTTTTTAAATGATGTGAGATGATAAAGTACTTTTATATGTCAGTGGGAATGATTTAGTAGAGAGGGAAAGATTGATGGTGTAGAAAAGAGACCTGAAGAGATTATGTCCTTGAAAGTTGAGAGGGAATGTATCTAGAACAGAGGGGCACGGATTGGGCTTTAAGTGGAGCAGGGAAAAGTCTTGCATTGTAATAGGAGAATTCAGAGAACGGGATGTCCTTGAGGATAGTTTATAGATTTAGTAGTGAGAAGTTGAGAGATCTCTCCTCTGATGGATCTTTGTCAGTTCCTGCATTTGTATTTCTCTGAGATCTATTTCTATTGAATGTGAAAGTTTTATTCTGATGGTGATTGTATTTTGTCAAATAGCCGGTTATGAGATTGTTATCACAGTAGACTTGGGAAGACTTTGTGAAGTAGTTCTGGGAACTACACCTATTGGGGTAAGCAGTTGTTTGTAGAGAAACCAGCTATTAGTAAAGATAGAAAGCTCAGCCTAGAAAGTAGAACACATCTAACATATTTGGTGATAAATAATGAGAAGTTCAGGGGACCTACTAATAATGGGGAAAGAGGTAGTTGAGAGTATAGCAAGATACATCCTATCAGTGGGTGGAGCACACTAATTAGAACTATACAAACGCAGGCAGCATTAAAAATTTTGGTACACAGCCTGGCATATAGTTTGCAGCTGTGATGTCTGAAATCGGATAGCATGTCCTTCTCTAGTTAAAGCTGATTTAGGAACAGAGTTCAGTCCCAAGTGTGATGGAAAGGAGGTGTTAGAAGGCAAGTATGAGGCACGACCTCATTCTAGCAAGTATAATTTTCTGGAGAGGTCATCAAGATGGTGAACTTGGCAAGAAAATAAGATTTTATCCTTTTACTAGGACTAATGTATAAATTTGGGAAGTGGAAAGTGATCTTAGAAATAACATAGGGGTGGAGGGTCTGAATGGGTTATTTGGTTAAGCATCTCACTCTTGATCTCAGCTCAGATCTTGATCTCTGGGTCTTGAGTTCAAGCCCTGTGTTGGGTTCCTTACTGGGCTTGGAGCCTACTTAAAAAGAAGAAGAAAAAAAAAGAATGCAGGGGTTTATTTCCTTCCTATCAGAGGATTCATGTTTTCTGGGGCCTGAAGTTTTTACAGTTTTGAGAGCTCTCTGTAATACATAAGTGGGTATAAAAGAAAAAAAAATTGTTAGGATGAGAAAGGAAATTACAAATTATAAAAAGCTGACAAATACCATAAACATCAATCTATAAAAATAATGAAATAATTTTAATCATTAATTCCTTTCCATAATCTAAAGTACTTTTTTCCCTAAGCTATTTTGGTTTTATACTCTCGAACTATGTTTTTATGTAATAATGTTTTATAATATAACTTTCTATATATATATATATAATTTAAAAGCTTTCTCTCAATTTCACAATTCTTTATTAGTAATGACGTCTGATACACTGAGATGCATAAAACAGACATACTTGATGTGTTTGGTACTGCATATACTTGTGTCCTACAAACACAGAAATTCAGATACATTGTACATTTTCAGTCAAAAAGGAAAAATTGTAGGGGAGTTTATATTTGTATATGCTGCACTGTTGAGTATATTTCTGAACAGAGAATTTCCGTTTTGACAAAGATTTGATGAGGACCAAATCTTTTCCTTATAATTTACCAGGTGGAGTAATTAGTTTTCTATTGTTGTGTAATTAATTACCACAAACTTAGCAACGTAAAACAACACACACTTCTTATCTCACAGCTTCTGTGGCTACACAGTCCTGGAGTGGCACTGGGTCCTCTGCTCAGGGGCTCATCAGGCTGTAATCAAGACGTAGGCCAGGGTGCTCTTCTCTGGAGGATTGACTAAGGAGGAATCCACTTCCAAGTTTATTCAGGTGTGTTGGCAAAATTCATTTTCCTGCACTTGTATGACTGAGGGCCCAACCATCATGGGAAGCTACCCGTAAGTCCTAGCGGCTGCCCATGATATCTTCTCTGCAAAGGTAGTTCACAGCATGGCTGTTTGTTTTTTCAAGAGCAGCAGAATATTTGGTTCCAGTCAGCAAAGATGGAGTCTTATATAACAGAACATAATCACGGGAATGACACCCCATCACCTTTGCCTTATATTATAACCGAACCAAGGGAGTCACATCCCATGAGCTTTGCCATAAGTAAAGAAAGCATGGTTGGAAGCAAATCACAGGCTCCATCTGCCCTCAGAGTGGATTATACAAAGTTGTGATTTATTGGGAAATACTTTAAGGTGTTCATCTTGAGGACTGGAAGAATTTTCCATAGACCAGGTTCTGTACATTTTATATCCTGTTTTCCCTCCATGACCCACATAGTTCTGGTGCTGTATGTCTGGACACATTTATATCATGACATGACCTCTGACCTCACACTTTCCTGCCACTATGAGAGAGAAATCAGTATGATGGCTACCGATATTTTATCTAGCACTATGCCTAGGAGCTTACTATGACGGTTAGCAGTGGCTTAACTGTACATGAGAGTGACTAAGAGCCACAAGAGTCAATGTTAATATATTCCTATTTTAACTTACCCTTGGCAGGATCCTAAAGATATCCATGGCCATTCCAAAACTGACTCCTCTGAAGGGAAGAGTGCAACAAAGGGAAAAGAAAAAAGGGAAAGAGATAGTCTTAACCCATTGCAATTATAATATCTTATTTTTGTGAATTTTATAAAAATATATGACATTCCCAGGGCCTCAGGAGGAACTGAATAAGTAAGGAACTTGAAGTTAAGTTTTATTAGCGTCATGGAATATCTACTTCAGATTGCCACATATTTAATTACTAATTTATTTGACAATTATTCTCTGGATCTGAAGTGGTAGCCAGAATTTTAAAAACTTATGAAAATTTCTTACCCAGTGGAATAAATGATAAAAAAACAGGCAAATGAAAAACAGGGGTCAAGAGTTCCCAAGAAAGTAAATTGAGCAGAAGCCATCCTCTGCATCTACTGAACATTCCAACTACTGGAATTTAAAATGTTTGGATTTAGATTATGGAAAAAAATAAAATCTGTTCTTTCCCCTAGGGCTACAATTACTATGCAATTACTATGCTATGATAACTGTATTTAGTATGTATATTTTGTATTAAATTATATTCTATTTAAATTTTGTGGTATACATATTTTCAATTTTATTTTGATAGTAGAAATCACTATTGTTTTCTGACCTCCAAAACATTCTCTTTCTGCTGTTAGGAGACAGAAAAAGAGAGACAGGACAGAGAGAGAAAAAGAGAAGGAGGAGAGGGAGAGGGGAAGAGAGAGAAAGAGAGAGAGTGGGAAAGAAGAGAGAGAGAATGAAGTACATTCTTTATTTTTGTTATCTGATAAATAAATATTCAGAGAAATGAGCCTTGCCTCCCTAAAATGAAACATATCCTTAAGGTGTTCATGGTAATCCCCCTCTCCTTTGCTAGTGATTGGTTTAGAATTGACCATGTGTTCCAATTCTAGCTAATTTAAAAGCAAGTGCTGAAAGTTCTGGGAAGGAGAGAGCCATGTTTGAGACTTAAAATGGCAACTAACTCCTAAGGGAAGCCTTTTGGAAGCAGAGAAAATGACTCAAAGCTCTGAATTAACCAGTTCTGCATAATTACCTATGAATGTCCTGTAACATGAGATGAAAACATGTCACTTCTATGGTGATTCACAGACCTGAACCCCTGGGGCTAATAATACATTATATGTTAATAAAAAAAATAAAAAATTTTAAAAAAGCCACTTCTAGTCTGACGTTTCTAATACAGCAGGAAACACTCTAACAGAAATAGTGACATGTAAAATTCATACAAACACACACACATATAACAATTATTATTTTTTTCTCATTATGAAAGTAATATATGTTCATTCTGGAAATTTGGAATTATAGAAATTCACAAGAAAGAAGATTAAAAAAATCACTCAGAGATAACGATATCAATACTTTTTATATATATTCTTCTATTGAACCTATACATGCATTTTATATATTACATAACTTTAAAAACTAGGCTAATAGTTTTAAACTTGATTTTTTAAACGTAATAACCCTAACAATTGAAGATTTAAATACATTAGTTTTAATTAGAGATTAAACTCAACCTTATTCTTTTATTTAGTTTCCTATGGGCACAATTTTTAGTAATTAGACAAGCTCAAAGAATTGGCTCAACATTTGAGACTAGGCTAAAGGTAAAACAGATGAAATTCTAAACGCATTTTAACTGCCCATGAATATTATCTTTATGACTACAAAGTAAATTCTGAGACCATGTCACTTTAAGGAAATTCCTATCTCATTTACACCTATATATGCTCCTTAGAAAGTTAATTGTGATACCCATTCCTTTTCCGGTATTATTTTTTTTCCTTCTTAGTTGTCACAGCTCTGTTTCTTAAGCTGAAATCAAATTAGTGTAATCATTGTTCAATTCATTGTCATCCATTTATATCATTTATTTACTAAATTGAATTGCAAGAGGAAACCCAAATTATAGCCAGTTTTATATGCTAAGTAAATTAAGATAGCTTAGATAAAATCTTAATTATCTGTATATTGGATTCACTCTACAGAGCATATGCTTTTTTTACAAGGAATATTCATCTTTTATTATGATTGGAAATAGAGTAAATTACTGTAATATCAAATAGTGAATACTCTCTGTTGAATGGTATATCTTTAATGCCACATTTACCTTTTGAGCTATAAATTTTAATTTACATATCCATATTATAATTTATGGACTGCAATATTTATATAATATACTTATTTCTGAAAAGTTTTTCATTACATAAGTAGCCTTAACAAATTTCTGAGTCTGAAATGGTGAGTAACCAAATTATATAACAAATAACATATATATATAATATATATAATTACATATATATATACATATATATGTACATACATATATATGTACATATATATATATATACATACATTATATAACATATAAACAAATGAATACATTCATTTTTTTTTTTTAAGATTTTTATTTATTTACTTGAGAGACTGTGGGAGTGGGAGAGAGCACAGAGAGAGAGGGAGAAGCAGACTCCCCACTGATCAGGGAGCCCCGTGCAGGGTGATCCCAGGACCCTGAGATCATGACTTGAGCCCAAGGCAGACACTTAACTAAGACTGACTGAGCCACCCTTAAAGATTTTTATGTATTTAAAATGAACACATTCTTGTTTTTTTTTTTTTAAGATTTTATTTATTTATTTGACAGACAGAGATCACACAAGTAGGCAGAGAGGCAGGCAGAGAGGGGAGAGGAGAAGCAGGCTCCCTGCCGAGCAGAGAGCCCGATGTGGGGCTCGATCCCAGGACCCTGGGATCATGACCCGAGCCGAAGGCAGCGGCTTAACCCACTGAGCCACCCAGGCGTCCCTAAAATGAACACATTCTGATACAGTTTTATTGAAATAAACTTTCTTATACAAAATCGATGAGGGACTCAACCTTTTTTGTAACATGAACTCCTTCGGCAGTTGGTTTGGCCTATAAACCCCTTTCAGGATAATGTTTTGAATGCATAAAATAATAGAAATAGAAATAAGAGGAAGGCAGTTGCATTGAAATATAGCTTTTTATATGGACCATAGATTATAAACCCCTGCACCAAATTTTGAATAGCCCTTTAGTTAATGTATCAAAAAATGCCTGAGAACATATCTAAATAAGTTTCTTGAACATCCAAGAGCCAAGCTGACATATGTGTTCATTAAGCATATATCTAATGAAGCCCTTAAATTATGTCTTATATATGTGTGTTGTTTTGCCTTTAAATCTGGAAGCAAGAATTGTTATCAATTTAGGATTAAGTATATGATAAAGATTAAAGAAGATTGGTTTGATGTGGCTTAGCAATAGTATTGTGTCATCCAGTAGAACTGTTAAATCTTTAAAAGATCTTATTTATTTGAGAGAGAGAATATGAGAGAGCAGATGGTCAGAAGGAGAAGCAGACTGCCCGTGGAGCTGGGAGTTGGATGCGGGACTCCATCCTGGTATTCCAGGATCATGACCTGAGCCAAAGGCAATTGCTTAGCCAACTGAGCCACCCAGGCACCCTATATCTTGATATCAATATACATGCCTTAAAAGTTAACTTTGAGCATTCTAGCATGTTACAAATTTTGAGCCTTAACGAATTCAACTGTAGAGTTGGCACATGGATTGATTAATTAAAGGTATGGGCTTAGTAAAATAGAAAATATGAATGAAAGAGTAGAAGGAAGGAGCTGAATGGTGGTAAATCGGATCAGTGAGAGTGGAATCGGAAAATAATGTAAGATATGGAAGCACACACACACACAATTACACTAAAGAGTATGTATGAGAAGAGAAAAATAAGGAAAGACTACCATTAGTCTAATTAGTAATTTACTTTCCACTGTTTCACTGCTCTGGAAAACTTGAAACTACACTTCATCTTTGAGTGCCCCTACATATCTCATATGAATATACTGGTATTTAACCTATTTTTAACGAAGTTAAATGAAGTCTGAATTTCTTTAAAGTCCTTTATAAACGTTTCTTGTCATGTATATTACATTCTCATAATTTTCATCCTTCCCCTTTCTCATGGAACAGGTAGAAACAGGCCTGAATTAAAAGAGGTATTGTGCCCACGTATTTTGAAAACCATACCACTTAATGTGAATATCAGTAGGTGTTAGTTACGCATTTACAGGTTTTGTTTTCCTTTTTTCAATACTTCGTTCGTCTCTTTGACCTGTATATATTAAAACTGTAGTGTTCAGTATTCTTATGTATCAAATATCTTTTCACTTATGCTTTTGGTTGATTTCTTATTTGTTTTTCTCAGGGACTTTTGGATTATAGATTTAGTAAAATCAGAAAATAGGAAAAAATCTCTCACATTAAAACAGAGGGTATATTATGTATAAGACATCATCAGTCTTTTCTTTCTTGTATTTAAAAACAATGTTATTACTCCAGTTAATTACCACAAACTCCATTGACCATGCAGCCTCCAGGAATGTTCTAATCCCCTTCTAAATGCTACTCCCTCTAGGCCTCCTCTTTCTAGGAGGACATTTCTCACTGTTCCATGTAAAGACTGGGAGGAAGGAGAGCTACAGCGGAATGGATGGCAAGCTGGTTGCTGAATACTTCTAACTTCAGAATGCTTTTGAAATTAAAAAAAAAAAAATTAGATTCATTGTTTTTTTTTTTTTTTTTTTTTTTTAACCAAAGGAAGGAAGATGGATCTAATGGGCAGGGGAAATTCTTCCTGCTTTAGATATTGTTGTAGCATAAGATATAATTGCTGCTTCCCCTTGGGAAAAAACTCTCAAAGACATGCCTTGGTTAAGGCTGTGTTGTGGTTTCTCAGCCTTACTTTTTGGAATCTCTTTGCCTTAGGCTGTGGCGGTTTTAAACCTATTTACATTAATAGACAAGGAGAAAGTGATCAGAAACCTATGTAATGTGTTATAGGAACCCAGAAAGGGCAGATATTAATTCAGAAGTTTGTGATTATGAGGGGATATTTTATTATTTTTCTTGAAATTTCTTTTTCTTTGTGCTTGTATTTTTTATTGGCATTTGAGTTTCTAACAATGTGATTTTGACAAGAAGAAGGATGTTAATGTAAACTTAAACTCTGCTTTGTACGTTTGTGTTTATTATTCCCATTTGATGAAATTCACTACCTTGCTCTTTATCTGACCATAATCTATCACTTACAGAGAGAAATATCCATATATAAGGGGATCAAAGCAGGGATTTAAAAGAGCGAAGAGAAAGAAGAAGTGATTTACCGGATCTGACACCCTGTTCAACATCTCAGGATCGAACCAGTACCAAATTCCTAGGACATAGTAGGGGGTCCAGCAGATGGAAAATGAGGTGGCAAATGCAACCGTCATCTTTAGGGTCCTCAGCCGAGCTCTTGGTATATTATTCTTGGATTGATTCAGTTGTAACTCTGTTAGAAAGAGAAAAAAGTAGGTGTTTGAAGACCAGTTTTATTACAAAAAGGACAAAAAGGAAGAATCACTAATTCAAACTAATTAATGGAAGAGGAACACATTTCCAATATCTTTAATAATCAAAATTTGTTTGAAAAGGATATGAATGTTCCAAGTTTTCCACTATGTCATGTAATGAATAGAGAAGATTAAAGATGATAGTGCTCTTAAAAATAAGTTTCCAGAGACGCCTGAGTGGCTCAGGGGGTTAAGCCTCTGCCTTCGGCTCAGGTTATGAACTCAGTGTCCTGGGATTGAGTCCCGCGTCGGGTTCTCTGCTCGGCGGGGAGCCTGCTTCCCCACCCCCTCTGCCTGCCTCTCTGCCTACTTGTGATCTCTCTCTGTGTCAAATAAATAAATAAATAAAATATTTAAAAACAAACAAACAAAAAAAAGTTTCCACCAAACTAATTTGGATCTGAAATGTGTGCATACTCAAACTCTTAAAACGCACATTTCAGAGAGTAAAGTTGAGCTGAATTGAGTTATGTGTTTACACAGAACTACACTTAGTATCTGAGTATCTCTGACGGTAAGGATGGTGAAAATCACACGGGGATGAAAAAGGGTGTTGCCCAAAGTTATCTTTCTCAACCAAGTGCTTCTCTTTATGATATTCAAAACAATTTCCCTTTTCATATCACTAAATCATTTAAAGTTCATGTGTATGTGTGTGCGTGGTGGGTGTGTGATGTGAGTATGGTGTATGTGTGGGGCCCGTGTGTGTGGCATCTGTGTGTGTAGGTGAGGTGTCTGTGTGCTTGTTACATATGTGGTGTGTGTGTGTAAATTCACTGGAATTTAATGGAATTTCCGACTCTAACAGGCTGCTTGCATGATATTTAGCATGCAGTTCTTAACTGCAGTTTTAAAGTACCCCAAAGCTCTTCTTATATTTCATAATCCAGAACTGCTATTTTATTTTAGTTTACTTTTTAAAAAGATTTTGTTTATTTATTTGAGAGGGAATGAGAGAGAGAGAGAGAGCATGAGAAGGCGGGGCGTGGGGGTCAGAGGGAGAAGCAGACTCCCTGCCAAGGAGGGAGCCTGATGCGGGACTCGATCCCGGGACTCCAGGATCATGACCTGAGCGGACAGTTGCTTAACCAACTGAGCCACCCAGGCACCCCCAGAACTGCTATTTTAAAATAAAAAATACCCTTCACATGCTGAATTTTTTTCTGAGGGAAATACATCATGCTTTTCAGAAGTAGCCATTTTGCAACATACTCATTGATCACAAAAGAGTGGAAATATGGAGGAAAACATTTACATGTGTTAGATTTTAATTATAAAATTAATTTTTTAAATATTTTATTTATTTGACAGAGAGAGATCACAAGTAGGCAGAGAGGCAGGCAGAGAGAGAGGAGGAAGCAGGCTCTCTGCTGAGCGGAGAGCCCAATGCGGGGCTTGATTCCAGGACCCTGAGATCGTGACCTGAGCCAAAGGCAGAGGCTCTAACTCACTGAGCCACCCAGGCGCCCCATAAAATTAATTTTTGACTAGAACTGTTACCATCAGTAATTTATTGAGTACAGATTAGTTGTAGATTTCTGTCATACAAATCTAATTATCATTTCCTATGTACCTTGTTCTTTTCACACGTTATTTCATTTTATCCTCAATATCTGTAAATTTTAGTGACATAAATAATAAAGCTATCAATAGGAATGAACACATTTAAAAAAGTATCTTGGCTTAGCACAGGGGCTGAATCTGAAAAAATGTTGGATCTTCTGTAATATATTGTCCTTCTATCTCTTTTGAGATATCATCATATTTCCTTATTGGTTTACTCTTACTGTCTGTCTGTCTTCTTTTAGACTGTAGACTCCATGAAAGTGGGATAGTTACTGGGCTGTTTTATTCACTATGGTATCCATATCTATCACCATTTCCAGCAATAGTGAGTAGTTAATACATATTGGTTGAATAAGAAAAATATTAATTAACTAAATCTGTCTTAGTAATATTTAACTATTGCTTTTTACCTCTGCTGTTCGTTTTCTTTCTTTCTTTTTTTAAAAAAAATTTTTGAGGCAGAGGGAGAAGCAGGCTCCCTGCCGAGCAAGGAGCCCGATGTGGGACTCGATCCCAGGACGCTGGGATCATGACCTGAGCCGAAGGCAGCCGCTTAACCAACTGAGCCACCCAGGCGTCCCTCTTTCTTTCTTTTTTAAGATTTTGTTTATTTATTTGAGAGAGAGAGCATGAGAAGGGAGAAGGTCAAAGGGAGAAGCAGACTTCCCAAGGAGCAGGGAGCCTGATGTGGGACTTGATCCCAGGACTCCAGGATCTTGACTTGAGCTAAAGGCAGTCACTTAATCAACTGAGCCACCCAGGTGCCCTGCCTCCACTGTTGTTTTTTTTTTTTCTCTCTGCTTCTGCGTGGCTCACATTTTTCCAGATTAATCCCTATTTGAGATCTATCTTCTTATTCTCCGTGTGCCCTTCTTAGACACCCCTTCCGGAACTGGATTTCTCCGGGATAAGATTTTGAGGGCAAATGTTTTTGCAGTATACTTCTGAAGAAGTATCAAATACCATTTTGTGCCAGGAACCGCGCAAGTATCTGTTATAGAGCATTATTCCCTTGAGAAAGTGTCTGCTGAGAGAATCACACTACAGTAAGACGATTCTCTGTTAAGTTGTACCGCGTGTAACTTATGCGCCGTGCCCTTGGTAACATGTCTTCTGGATGTCATGCCAACATCGCCGTGTTCACTTTGCGAAGTCATACATTTTGGTGTGGGAGACTGCACCAGATTATGGAAGCAAAAAAGGCACAACCACAGCTGTGGAGTGTTTTGTACACCAACACAGGCACGCACAGCGGTGCACAGTTATGTTGTGTGGCCTGGGGGATCTGAGTGGGAAGTGGAACAGCTTAACTTTAAGGAGTCTCTTGACTACCCTTTTAAGGGGGGTGCTTTGCAATATTCTAGAAATCCGGTGTTTGGTATAGTGTTGTGGTGGGCCCAACGGGAGCAATTTGCCGATGCTCGTACTGGGTACAATGAGGTAATTGTTCTTTCATTTTTCCTTTCATGATACAAATTTGGAACACTGGGAGATACCAAATTACCTCATCTGTAAATTAGGGATAATAAAAGTGTAGTCAAAGTATCACCTTATGGAGTTACTGTGGTTACTAAACACGCAAACTGCTTAGAATAGTATCTGGCATCTAGTAAGTGCCACTCTGCATTGAAAATTGCCGTTTAGGGGCGCCTGGGTGGCTCAGTGGGTTAAGCCTCTGCCTTTGGCTCGGGTCATGATCTCAGGGTCCTGGGATCGAGTCCCGCATCGGGCTCTCTGCTCCGCAGGGAGCCTGCTTCCTCCTCTCTGTCTCTGCCTGCCTCTCTGCCTACTCTGTCTGATCTCTGTCTGTCAAATAAATAAATAAAATCTATTAAAAAAAAAAAGAAAATTGCCGTTTAACACCCGTTTATCCACAATTAGCGCCGAATCCAAGGAATACGTACTGTGGGGATCCTGATGAAGGACCCGAGTCAGGGTGACGATGATTTTTGTGTTGCAGATTAGCGTGATGAGAAGAGGGATGAGGAAGAGGCAGCTGAAGGTGAAGAAGTTATAGAAGGCTTGGTGCCACCATTGCGGGAAGCTGCAGTGTGTCACACACTGAGAGAAACCTTCTGTTTGTCCAGAGCTGTTGGCTAAGTGGATCATCCTGAAGATATACAACTGTGCGAGAAAAGAAAAAAAAGTAGAAAATGACGTTACTTTCCTTCAAACAGTATTTGTGTGTTTTCTTGAAAGCTTTTTCCTTCTGCATTCTGCAGGCCGTTGGGCGAGTTGCCCAAAGCAACGGCTCAGCCCCTTGACATCATCCTTTCGGCGCTTCAGTGAAGAATTGGAAGTGGATCTTTACTTAGATTTAGGTATATTTGGTAATGTGAATGGATCTATGGGATTTTGGATTTTGGGGAAATTATTTCAACCTAGCAGAACAATCATCAACCAAGGATTTAAACACCGTTTGCATTGCCATCTCAGATGCAATTATGCCGAGTAAAGTTTTTGCAAGTGACTTTTGTCCATCACTATATCGGCAGCACCCAACTCTGTGTCTGACAGTTAGAATGTGCCCCCACAATACATATTTAAATTTAGTTTCGAGACACTCAACCCCATTAAAATGGTCAAAAGACATGAACAGGCCATTCACAAAAAAAGTTATAGCAGTGCCCTTTGGCATGTGAAAAGATGTTCAGCCTCATTTGTGATAAAGAAAATGCCAATTAAGGCTACACTGAAATGACATTTTTCACTCTCAAGACAGGCAGAAATGAAAAATAGCAACACACTGTCATGGCCACGTTGCGGGGAAGTAGGTTCCCTCCCACCTGGCTAGTGGAAATGACAATTGGCACAACCCCTCTGGAGAAGAATTTGGCAATAAGTAGGATAACTACGTCTGCATTTAGCTTTGACCCAGCCACCTGACATCCAGGAATTTACTCTGAAGATTCACTCCTACTTCCATTCTATGAAAATACACAGGCATAAGATTATTCCTTGATGCATTGCGTTTAATTGAAAAATACTGAAAAGAGCTTGAGTACCAATTCATACAGCAGTAGCAGAATACAATGTGGTGGCCCACACAATGGAGTTTGTACACCTGCAGGAAAAGAGTGAGTAAGATCTCCACGTAGAGTTCTGTGCATGTGTGCGTGTGTGCCTCTCTGTGTATTTTCTAGCTCCGTCTGCTGGGATCCTAGGAATAATGACTTCCTAGTGGCAATAAGCACAGTCAGCACTCTTATATCCAGATCTTGTTTACAAATACATTCTCTACCAAAAGGAACCAGAGCTCATTGGAGAAGTGGGTGATTCCCAAGGCTGGCATAGGCAAACTACAATATGTGCTTAGAACAGCTTGTGCCAAAAAGCCAGGAAGTACTGAAAGAATAGTGGAGCATGCCAGAAGAGCTCTAGAGCCAGCTTGAAAGAAAATCTGGGACAGTGTAAGCATTGAAAAGAAAACCAAAAAACCAAAAAACAAAGCCCTGGTAAAAAGGAATGATTAACTGTTGAATAAATTAAGGATCCACGAGTCTATGCTGATAATACATTACAAAACAGTAACAACAAAGAAACGGGGAGGGGGGAAAAACTCTTTATTATTGTAGAAAGCCAACTGATAAATGTATAAGGAATAATGAAAGTAGTGATTACCAAATGGTAGTAATAAATGATTTAGGCAAGAATGATCAATGGATAGTAAAAACATGGGTGAAGTTCGAGGAAAGCAGAATTTACATAATTTCTAAGTTAACTACCTGTAAGATACTTATTCATTATGAAGAGCAAAATTAATAACTTGTCTGTAGAGAAAGAACAAAATAATTAAATTAGCATTGCCAATAATGGGACCAATGGACAGCAGCTGCTTCCTTATATAATGCTTTGAGAAGTACTCACCATCAATTCTTTGGTATTTCTGTTTAAAGTGCATAACCTGCATCTAACCATGAGAAGACATCAGACAAAATCAAATACAGGGGCATTCTACAAAATAAGTGGCCTGAGCTCTTCAAAAATATCAATGTTATAAAACACAAAGAGAGACTGAGGAATGGTTCCAATTGAAAGGAAGCTAGTGAGATGTGGCAGCAGAATCCAATGCACAATCTTGGATTTTCTTTTGTTAAAAATTAAAAGGGACATCACTGGGACAATTGGTGAGATATGAATAAATCATATGGATTAAATAACAGGGTTTTTTTTGCCTTTTTTTTTTTTTTTTTTTACCATACTCAGTCTTTTTTATTGGAATTCTGCATAAGATTTTGGTTGGAAATTTTTTCCTATAGCTCACACAACCATAAATAATAGTATTTTTTCAGTGTTAATTTCCTGATTTTGATTTTTTTCCTGTATGTGCCAGAAAAAACACAGTGAAGTATTAAAAGGGACATTATATGTGAATTTACTTTTAAATAATTCAGGAAAAAAATGCGTATAGGAGACAAAACAAATAAACAGAGGCAGTAAAATGTTAATATTTGGGGAAGCTGAGGGAAAGGTGTTCCAGAAATCTTTGTATGATTCTTGCAATCTTTCTTTAAATGTGAAATTATGTTTTTTTAAAAGATTTTATTTATTTATTTGACAGACAAGAGATCACAGGTAGGCTGAGAGGCAGGCAGAGAGAGGAAGGGAAGCAGGCCCCCCGCTGAGCAGAGAGCCCGATGCGGGGCCTGATCCCAGAACCCTGGGATCACGACCTGAGCCAAGGGCAGAGGCTGTAACCCACTGAGCCACCCAGGTGCCCCCAAATTATGTTTTTTAAAAAATTACAAGTTGCATCAACTATTAAAGAAATGTTGCAAGTAGTTTTCAAAAACAAGTTCTAATAGACATTTACTCATTCTTTCCCTGTTTATCAAGCACACTTCTTGTCCAGTCATTTATTTTTATTTTTATTTTTTTAATTTGTTAGAGAGAGAGAGAGAGAGAGCACAGGCAGACAGAGTGGCAGGCAGAGGCAGAGGGAGAAGCAGGCTCCCCGCCGAGCAAGGAGCCCGATGTGGGACTCGATTCCAGGACGCTGGGATCATGACCTGAGCCGAAGGCAGCTGCTTAACCAACTGAGCCACCCAGGCGTCCTTTGTCCAGTCATTTCTAAGCTTTCCTACTGAGAAACTTCATTTTACTATGATACATTATTAAAATGAAGAGTGCCCAAGCACTGTAAAACTAATAGCAAGTAAATTCAAGCAAAAATGTTACAGGATTTTTAAAATTTTAAGGAAAGGAGAGATAGTATTTTTTTAAAAGTTTTTGATTGAATTAATGAATTTTAATTTAATTTAATTAATTCCGCAGGTCTAGGATTTCTTTCTTTTTTGAGGTATTTGAATGGGCTGGAGTGTTCCTTAAAAAAAGAACCCTTTTATTTACTCTCTTTGCTTGTAGAGTAGAAAAATTTAATAAAATATAAATATAATAAACAATAAATAAAATATAGTAAACATAATATAAAGTATAATGCTGTATCTTTTATTTTTAATCAAAATGTTGATTTTCAGTTTCAGATCTCTTTTCAAGGGCAAAATAGTATTTTTAAATTAATCCACTAGAGGGCGCCCAATGATAATATAATCAAATTTAAAAATTCAGAAACCGAACACCTTTTCAGCTAATTCTACTTTACTATCCAGATGAACTCTTCCACATCACAAAGTAACCATCTAAAATTTCCACACTTCTTTGCAACCTGAACTTGTTTAAAGTTTAGTTTCAAATTTGGCCTGACAAATGTTGTGAGTTGGAGGGCTTTGGAGGGCTTACTTCACATAGAACCTGAAAATCTAGTATTTCTCTAAAACCTTAGCTACTTCTCTCCCCATCTGCCCAGTCATACTTGGACCCAGATGACCCAAGTTTGACTTTCTGTTCTGCACTGCTCTGCCAAAATTTCACTTTAATATTTCATATTTTTAAGTCATAATGATGAAACTTTGAATAAAATTACTTTGAAATAAAGTACTATGATTTGAGCTAATTAATAAATGCTTATTTTAAATTTATTTAATTTTTTTGTTTTGAGAGAGGGAGAAGGTGCATGGGGGGCAGGGGAGGGGCAGAGGGAGAGGGAGAGAGAATCTAAAGCGGACTCCCCACGCTGAGTGCAGAGCCCTTCATGAGGCTTGATCTCACGACCCTGAGATCATGACCTGAGCTGAAATCAAGAGTCCGACGCATAACCAACTGAGCCCCCAGGCACTCCAAATGCTTATTGTTAAAGCAATTTCTTGGTGAAAAACCATAGTAGGTACTCTTTGTCATGAAAGATGAACCAGATATATCCTGCTATCAGAGAATTTAAAATTAGGTAGGGGAGTTAGAGCATGTATGTGACACCTGTCACACAAGGTAGATTGTTGTAAGTTCTCAAAGAGTGATACGGTAGAGGGTTAGGGTAACTCAGGTTCTTACTTGCCCATGGATAAGTTGAACCTAGCTTATTAATTTGTGCTCCAAGGCCGTGTTCGTTGGAATAATTAATATAGGGATCCACTTTACTTCCAGTGTTTTGTTTTTGTCCTTGGATTATAATTCTTTAATTTCTTAGTTTCTCCTTTCTCATCCTTGGCCCCAGTTCTCATCAATGTTTGCTTTATTTTGCCATAAACAAGAGCAATCTGTTCCCCTTCTTGAAAGTCGTTGGCAGATGCCTTTTAGAGTATTGTTTTTGACCCTCACTTTACCCCAGACTAATTACATTATTGCCTAATCCTTTCCAGCAGTAATTATCTTTAGGTGATGTGCTTCAGTTTTCTCATCTATAAAATGGAGATATTGATCTATTTACCGCTAGGAGCTGTCAAGACAATTACTTGAGTTAATGCTTGCAAGGCACACAGCTTTGTGCAAGGTGAAACCATTACTATTATAAAAAATTCAAGGCACACAACTTATAAACATGTATTCATAGATATTTATTTATATATTTATAAATGTTTACCGTATATCTTTTCCTGCTCGCTCTTAGCCATCTTTCTCAACTTCAGACTTTCCTGCCTTTTCTTTCTATAGTTTCCTACAGGAAAAAGCGAAATAGACTACATTGCATAGTGTGATATAGTGTAGTAGCTAAAAGCTCTGGGTATGGAGTTAACTGAATGGACTGACATCTGCACTTAATAGATGGTAATCTTGGGCTTTTTTTTTTTTTAGATTTTATTTATTTGGCAGAGAGAGAGAAGGCACACAAGCAGGGGGAGCAGCAGGCAGAGGGAGCAGCAGCAGGCAGAAGGAGAAGCAGGCAGAGGGAGAAGCAGGCTCCCTGATGAGCAGAGAGCCTGATGCAGAACTTGATCCCACAACCCTGGGATCATGACCTGAGCGCAAGGCCAATGCTTAATGGACTGGGCCACCCAGGAGCCCCAATCTTGGGCATTTTATAGAACATTCTTAACCTTAGTTTCTGTATGAATAAAGTTTATAACTGTATATAATATATAGGGTTTGGGGGAGCCTTACGTTAGGTAATGCATGGAAAAGGATTTAGCACAATTTCTGACACATAATTATGTATTCCGTAAATAATATTCATCACGATTATCATCATTATTGCTGTTATTTATGTATGTATGTTTATTGTTGTTATTTATGTTATTAGTATGCTACTTCTGTGTTCCAGTATAATTCTTGGCGTATTGTACCCCTTTGATGAGTATTGATTGGATTTAAGCTGCTTGTCATGTTCAGAAGTACATTCTAGTCTGATCAGTACATTCTGTGTGTCAAGGCGAGCCTCTGTACATCTTCAGATCACATATCTTTATACCAAAACTAAAGGATATCTCATATATCTTGCCTTCCAAGCTAGGTTAGTGATATAATTTAGATGCTGTCAGCATGTAATGCTCCATATTAACACAGATGAACTAGTGGTATGGACTTCTGTAAATGATTTTTTTAAAGATTTTATTTATTTATTTGACAGAGATCACAAGTAGGCAGGGAGGCAGGCAGAGAGAGAGAGGAGGAAGCAGGCTCCCCACTGAGCAGGGAGCCCGATGAGGGGCTCGATCCCAGGACCCTGGAATCATGACCTGAGCCGAAGGCAGAGGCTTTAACCCACTGAGCCACCCAGACGCCCTTGTAAGTGAGTCTTGTGGTGAGAGATGACTGCCCTTGGAAACCAGGTGATTTTTGCTAAGATATGAACACACCTAATTCAAGAAATGTTTTCATTTCTTGTGGTTTCAATTTCTTGTTTCAATTTCAACTCAATTCAATTTCAATTCAAGAAATGTTTCAATTTCTTGTGGTTGGGTTACCAGCCCAACCACACAGAGTCTGAAGGCAGATTTTCTTTCAGATCATGTTGTTTCCTTCCATTTCCTTCTTTTTTCTTTTCTCCCTCTTTCTTTCCCTCGTCTCTCTCACCCTTCCTTCTTTCCTTCCTTCCGACCTTATTTTCTGTTACAAATAATACCTTCAAAACTTGAATTGTTATGCTTTGACGTATATAGCTTTCAGAATGAGTAGGATAGCTTGGTAATAGAGGTAGTTTGGCAAAACTAACTTCAAAACTAACTTATGAATAGTTTCATAATTTCATTCAGTCAGAATGAATGCTGTAATTTTGAGAAATTGGAAATAATCAATCTTCATGTAAGCAATTCTCTTTGCTGTCTCTTGAAGAATCATTTAATATTCATACTTATATTTCCCTATTATTTTCCCTCCTGTCTTCAAAAACTCTATTGTGAACAAAGGAATGAAAACAGGAGGAGAGGGAGGAATGAACATTAATGGAGTGTCTAAGCATAAGGTGTTGTACTAGGTGATTTTATTTATCTTATTCTTTACAATTTATTCTTCACCACTATTCTTTTAAGTTTAGTTAAGTAACTTACTCAGAGCCACAGAGATGGTAAGAGAGAGCGTTAGGATTTAAAACCAACTTTGTTTAAATCCAGTACTCATGCCATTTCTTCTATTTGCCTTCCAAGCTTTGCTGCGGGGAGATCTAAGTTCTTCAGAGACTGTGGGCAGGGCTAGTGAATGCCTCCTTATCCCTCTTCAGCAAGAACAGCTCCAGTTGTACCTTTCATATATTTATTGGGGCTCCAGATAGAATTTGGCTTTTTAAAAAATTCCATTACTAGGAGACAGTTTGAAAGTTCAGCTATGCAATGCTGAAACTTCTGAAAATATATCCTCAAACCGTCATAGAATTACTCAGTAACAGGTGATCAATCTATGCACCAGAGGATGATGATTAAAGTCATCCTTTCACTGTGAACTAGCCACGAAGGATGCACCTTTGTCAGTGGGCGTGTCTGGAGAGCATGACGAAGCACAAGGTTGGCTCGGAATGTGTCACAGTCTAGAAATCAAAAGCCCTTTCAATCTCTTATCTTTCCCATT
Organism: Taxidea taxus jeffersonii; assembly: GCA_003697995.1. NCBI lineage: Eukaryota > Metazoa > Chordata > Mammalia > Carnivora > Mustelidae > Taxidea > Taxidea taxus. The sequence continues at coordinate 63,147 of ML093107.1, read as the reverse complement.
AAATATGTATAACATTAGTCATGGGGCTAAAACCTCTTTATTCAGAGAGATAGCAGAGAGCTCTAATTAAAAAAAAAAACAACTGGATTTAATAAAAAGACATGAGTCCAACAGCCCAAGTGACATTGGGAAAGTCAGTGAACCCCTTCAGGCCAGTCATTTTTGAACTGAAGATTTTTTTTAAAGATTTTATTTATTTGTCAGAGAGAGGGAGAGAGAGCACAAGCATGGGGAGCAGCAGACAGAGGGAGAAGCAGGCTCCCCGCTGAGCAAGGAGCCTGATGTGGGACTGGATCTCAGGACTCTGGGATCATGACCTGAGCTGAAGGCAGAAGCTTAACTGCCTGAGCCACCCAGGCGCCCCTGACTGCAGATTGTACCCATCAGTTAGTTGCATCAACATCGAAAAATGAAATGAAACAGAGTTGAGTTTTCATGAAAAATTTTCTCAGTTATAGGCGTGTGAGAGACAGACAAAATCTCTATGTGTTATGTACTTCTTACTTTGGGTTACTGCCAGAAACCATTACACACCATTGCTCTCAGAGGTACTCTTTGTGCTTTCTCTGATACGCCAGATGGGGATAATAACATGGCTGTTACGTACTGCATAGAATGAGGTTTTTCAGGAAACTTCAGTAAAGTGCTTTATAATTATAACCTGCTGCTGAAAGTAAGGATGAGTCATGGGTTTCACCATGAAATAGTACCATCATTTTCTGTGGCCCAGATGCACGTAAATCTCTCAGGAAGAGAAATGTATTTGAGGTCAGGTTATTAGATGAACATCCTAAACAATTCAAATTAATTTCATATTTTTTCTTACTACATCAAGACAGATAAGTATTTGACATTATCTTTCTATTATTGCTGTGAAATACTTAGATGAAAATAATTGAATTAATAAAGCAATTTATTTTTTATAGCCTCTGGGACAGTCCTTTAAAGGAGACTGACATTATTGGTTTGCATTTCAGATAGTATCACACATTGACCTATTTCTTTTCCTTTTTTTTTTTTAAATATATACTTATTTTAGAGAGAGAGAGCGCACGGTCACAGGAGGGTGGGGGCGGGGGGCGGGGAGAGGGTCCTCAAGCAGACTCCCTGTAGAGCTCAGAATGCCGAAGGGGGGGCTTGATCCCATGACCCTGAGATCACCACCAGAGCTGAAATTAAGAGTTGAGCACTCAACCAATTTAGCCCCTCAAACTGACCTATTTCTACTTCTGTTTCGACTTTCATCAGTTTCCCAACTTACCAACTAACTACTTTCCAAATACCTGTACTTATACAATGACCTTATATTGGTAACATTATGTCCCAGAGAAAATGTTTTCGGCTCTTTCAGAGCCTGCCTTCCCTCCCCCTTCAAACAAACAAACAAATGAACAGGCTGGCAAACTCCATTTCTCAACTCACTTGCCTATTTCAATGGTTTTACTGTTAAAACTCCTTGTCTAAAAATATTGGAGTTGTACTTTACATCCTCTGGCTATTAACTCCCTAAATCCAACTTGTTTCCAAGCTTTGTTTTTTGTTTGAAATGTCTCTCTTTACAATTAGTTCTCTCTGAGACTACCCTAGCCACTAACATAATCACCTGATGGCCAGAAAAGCTGGAAAAGGTTTCTCTGTCTTTTGCATCTGTTTGGGTCTATGTAAATTTTCTTCAAGTATTTTTCTTAAAAAATCACTTTATTTCTTGCCCAGGACTCACGAGGGATTAATGGCTCCCATATTCATTACAGAATTTCCCCAGTTACCACTGTCTTCCGTTACATGGGTCCATCATACTCCTTATTCACTGATTCACTCATCTACGCTTTTTGTTTAAAGGAGAAGGTGAAGGGTTTAATGAACTGAAGAGAAATCACTTTATCCAAACCTTTTTAATTTCTATTTTTGCTTGTAATCTTATTAGGTGCTGTGACTATTAATTAAGTTGAACATAACAGAGGCTCGATCACTTAAGAGTGTATGCATTAGTGGCAGTGACCCGCAAACACATAATCATGATTTTTTTTTTTAAAGATTTGATTTATTTATTTGGAAGACAGAGATCACAAGTAGGCAGAGAGGCAGGCAGAGAGAGAGGAAGGGAAGCAGGCTCCCTGCTGAGCAGAGAGCCCGATGCGGGGCTGGATCTCAGGACCCTGGGATCATGACCTGAGCTGAAGGCGGAGGCTTTTACCCACTGAGCTACCCAGGCACCCCATAATCATGATGTTTTATGACAAATCGTTCACTACGAGGTGGAACCAAATCTGATTTCCTGCTACTCCTACCTCTCAATCTGTTGTTTCAGCCAGATGAGTCTCCTGTGAAAATTAATCACACTTTTCAACCCTTGCTGAAAATATATGTGATCTTTGACTTATTTTTTTCATCCAAATGCCATCCATTTAAAAATTTTCAACTTATTCTATCTTTAGCCTTAAAACATTCCTTTCCCATTTCAACTCTTATTCATCTCTCCTTCTTCTTACACTTGTAATAGATTTTTTAAAAAGACTTTATTATTTATTTGACAGAGACACAGCAAGAGAGGGAACACAAGCAGGGAGAGTGGGAGAGGGAGAAGCAGGCTTCCCACAGAGTCGGGAGCCCGATGCAGGGTTGGATGCGGGGCTTGATCCCAGGACTCTGAGATTATGACCTGAGCCAAAGGCAGCTGCTTAACCGACTGAGCCACCCAGGCACCCCGTACTTGTAATAGGTTTTAAAAGTGTTTCGTATAGGGACCCCTGGGTGGCTCAGTTGTTGAGCGGCTGCCTTCGGCCCAGGTCATGATCCCAGGGATCCCTGGGATCAAGTCCTACATTGGGCTCCCTGCTCGGCAGGGAGTCTGCTTCTCCTTCTCCCTCTGCCTGTTGCTCCCCCTGTTTGTGCTCTCTCTCAGTCTCTCTCTCTCCGTCAAATAAATAAGTAAAATCTTTTTTAAAAAAAGTGTTTAGTATATAGTTGTATTAGTTTTATATAAGTTTTGTCTCCACAATTGAATTACATTTCTTTGAGGGCTGTTTCTTTGTTTCATCAGCATCAGACTCAGTGTGAAGAGCCTAACTTACTTATCTTCCCTAAGAAAATCAATAAATAAGTAGTACTCTTACTTTAAAGAAACAAAATGGAAAACTTCAGGCATAAGCCTTAGCTAAATAACATCATTTGGAGAGAAACTTTTACTAAGCCTATTATTAAATATTTAGTCACTGTGAGAATCATTGGAATATGCTTTTCTCCAGGCAGATCGAAACATTTTAGCTTTTACCATTTTTCCTGCCATAAAATACATCCTAATTAAATTGATCTAGAATCCAGAAACGACGAGTTAAGTGAAGAATTGGTAGGAAAATTTGGTTATTCAACTTTCTAGTGTTTTGCTGTGTTTACTGAGTTCTGCAGGGCAGGTTTTTGTTTGTTTGTTGTTTTTGTTGTCTTTTTTTTTTTTTTAACCACCTGGCTCATAGTAAAATGTCTAGATAACTTCTATTTGTAGAGGCTGGTTTTTGGAATATCCTGGTTAACTTGGACGTCACCTCTTGACATATATCCTTGTACCCTAGGTTCATCATCACACAGTGCCTTTATAAGCATACAGATAACTTCTTTATCTGTTATTAAAGGATCTTTGCTATGGGTACGAATGTGTCCTTTTCTTCAGAGATATGACTGCTGAAAAAGGCTGATTCTGCAGGTCTATTAATCAGGTTGCCTCTGATGAGGACAATCTGGAGCAGTATCTTGTGCCTACACCAACAATCCTGATTTTGCTGTCAGCCTGTTGCAGTCCAGCCTACCTCCAGATAAGCTCAAGTAAATCTCGGAGAAATATTCAGATTTCAAAAGTGCACGATTTCCCACTTTTCCTCTTTGTTCAATTCCACCCCGCTGCAAACTGAGGAGCAACATACTAGTTAAAGAATAATTCTAAGTTGCAACAGTAACAGAGTCGTTTCCACTTAAGAAGTCCCAAATGATACATGTTATAAACACTTTATACCTATGCAAATTTCACAGTTCCTCAAGATTCTCTCCATTTACCATATCAAACAGAGTGAATGGAAAACTAGATGAAAGAATAAGAAGAGGGGTGAGGTCAAATTTGACAATATCTACATTTTTTGAGGAGCATTTACTATGTACCAGAGCTCATGCTAGACACTTTTTTTTTTAAAAGATTTTATTTTTTTATTTGTTAGAGAGAGAGAGAGCAAGTGAGCACAGGCAGACAGAGAGGCAGGCAGAGAGGCAGGCAGAGGCAGAGGGAGAAGCAGGCTCCCCGCCGAGCAAGGAGCCCGATGTGGGACTCGATCCCAGGACGTCGGGATCATGACCTGAGCCGAAGGCAGCTGCTTAACCAACTGAGCCACCCAGGCGTCCCCATGCTAGACACTTTAATGCAGTGTTCATTTAATCTTCATGAAAGCTGCATAAAGTAGGCATTACCTCCATTTTATAAATGAAGGAACTGAAACTCAGAGAAGTTAAAAGATGTGCCTAAGGTAACAGAGCCAGGATTAAACTCCACTCTCTAATTCCCTGAGTCAAAGCTTTCAAAGATAATACAATGCTGCTTTTGACTTGCGATCATAAAATGCAGCACTCGAGTTTAGATCGGGAATCTGTGCTTGCCATATCCTAAAAAGTTCATGTTAATGGTTTACCTGTGGTCCAGCAAAGACACCACTGAGGATCCAGGCCAAGCCAATCATGGACTGTCCAATGCCATTGCTTTTCATAGCTAGAGGCCTCGTGATGGCCAGGGAGCGGTCCAGGCTGATCACTACCATCATGAAGGCTGGGGCATACATGGAGAAAAGCTTCAGGTAGCTGAGGACTTTGCAGAGGAACTCTCCAGCATACCATTGGACCGTAATGTTCCACATTCCATCCAGCGGCATGACAATCAGAGTCTCCAACAGGTTAGCTAAGGTCAGATGTTTTAAAAGCACCTTCATTCTCGACAGCTTTCTCCCTTTCTCTTTCTTTTGAGTCCACTTCTGAAGTTTCAGTAAGAAAGAAGCGTTAAAACTTGTAGAGAGTAGAAAAAGGAAGAAAGTAACTGTCACTCGGATCTTTCCAGATAAGGTCAGGGTGGGGAGGTCGCCCTGCACCAGCAGGTTGCTGCTGTTTACCGCTGAGCAGTGATTTTGATTCTGCTCAGGAGAGGTACTGGCCATGTTTCCTGACCGATCGAGAGCTTCAAGACTCGTGTTTCTGGCCCTTGTGATGTTTTGTCATAATCTAGCCCAAAGCTCCATTTTATTTCTGCCTTCTTTGAATGGAAACGTCACAGGTTTAGATTTATGTCAAATTTTGTCCCTGAGCTACTTTATGTTTAATGTAAAAGATCAAGGTGAACTTGTTTTGAGGGCTAATAATCCAACAGAGTGCTAAAACAGAGCCTGTGGGACACATTCTGAGGGCCAAATGTAACTGTAGTGCCACAGCAGATGGCCTGGTTTTCACAACAATTTTCCCGAGTACAGAAGGACACTTGTGGCTTAATTCTGAATTTAAAATTCACTCATGCTATTTACAGAACTTTAATAAAGAGATTTTCTAAAAACTATAAAGTGTTATTATTCTGTCCAACAGATACAAAATGAAGATGCAGAAAAATACTAAAAAAGAACTTTATCCAGTTCAAATCTGTTGTTTTAAGAAATTAATTCACCTCTCAAAAACATTTGTTTTTCCTTTTCAATCATGCATGCTGTACCCTCAAACACTAGACAGATACGTTCATTTAAAATCATCCTCCACAAAACATCAAATTAACATCTTTACAGAATTATTTTGATCTAATACAAATTGGTGTGCATTCAAATTTATCTATTGATCTACATGGCCCGACTATCCATGCTTAGGCTGCAGTAAAAATGATTAACTCTTTATTTTGCCTTGCTTTTATAACTGTTTAAATATTATACTTGACATTTTTGCACATTATTGCATAAAGTACCTAGATATTGGAGAGAATACTGTATAAATGCTGTATCCACATTTACATATGTTTATATATAATATGAATATTTGCTTAATTTCCTTTGTATGTTATCTGATCATTTCAAATTGGGGCCACCTAGAAACTCTCTGTGTTACTGCTTTAGCTTTCATGGTGGGTGTTTGGTGATGTTATTTACTAACGCTGATATGACTTACACTGGAATTTATTAAATCACTAGCTTGATTTGTCTTTTATCAACTAATTTGCTTTTGTGATAGCTAAAGCAAGAATAATGATAAGAACATACTCAGCAAGGAGTAAGCCTCTCTCTCTCCTTCTGCTCCTCCCCCCTGCTCATACTCTTTCTCTTTCTTTCTCTCTCTCTCTCCTGAATAAATAAAATCTTTTTTTAAAATAAAATCTTTTAAAAAAAGAGTATAGGTGACTCTTTTGACTCAGATGGTCCATTCTTATTGGTTCATTTGCTTATTTTCTCCATCTCATATTCATTGATTTAATAAATAGTTACTAGATACCTGCTACATTTACTCTTAGCCTTTGCAGGTGATAAATTGTGCATCTGACATCATCCGGGCCCTGAAGAAGCTTATTTGGTACTGCAGAAGATTAGATAAGAGTATTGGATATGTCTGTGTGCCTCTCAGACTCCCTCTGCGCTGGCTGCCTCCTGCATCTGGAGGAAGGAAGAGCACTGGCTTACCTGGGCTCCCTTTTGGCTGTCACCTCACGCCCAGAATTCCTGGTTTTCTCTCACTACTTCTAGACTTGAAGGAAATATTATACTGCAGGATGTGGCCTCTGGCTTCCTAAGTGGCTTACTGAAGGGTCTGGAAATATTTTCCAATGGAATATTTTGGTTCTGAAATGGACTACTTCAGAATAATTAGTGGGAGGAATAGATGAGTCAGAAATTATGAGAAATACATCTTTTAGAAAAACATCACATGTGTTTTTAAGCACAAATCAAGCCTAAATGTAGACTTGACACTCATTCTTTGTGGTAATTCTGTAAAGTTGCCATGAACACTTAATTGGTGAATACAATTTCTGCACATCAGAAATCCTGGGAACAATATTTTAAGTATCTGCTAAGTGTTATACAGGAAAAGGGTTATGTGAAAAAGCAGGTTTTCAATAATGAGACTTTTATTTTACGAGGATGTTGGCAAATGAGCCTATGCTGGCAAATGGTTGTGGCTCACAGGAACCTATCCCCATATTTTTTTTTTTTTAAGATTTTATTTATTTATTTGACAGATCACAAGTAGGCAGAGAGGCAGACAGAGAGAGAGGAGGAAGCAGGCTCCCCGCTGAGCAGAGAGCCCGACGTGGGGTTCGATCCCAGGACCCTGGGATCATGACCTGAGCCAAAGGCAGAGGCTTTAACCCACTGAGCCACCCAGGCGCCCCTATCCCCATATTTTTGTTAGGAGCAAGTGTTCGGTATTCACCAATAAGTGTTTATGGCAACCTATAAGTTGAACATTTTTCACACCATGTGGCCTTTTGAATTGTGCAGGTCAGTTACCATAATTTTTTTTTTTGACTTTCACTGTCACAACAGTGCTGTCCACTATATTAAAAAAAAAATTAGTCCTCATCTCATGAATCCACAAAATTTTCCACTTTTCTACTTTTTCCATGGCTTCATCACACACTGATTATGTTTTAGAACTCTCTAGAGCAGCCACATGTTCAGATCAGCAAATATTCTCTTCCTTTTTCTGGATGTACCATATCGTTGATTCATTAACAACGAACTCACAGCCACCAGCACTCTTACTCTTGCCTGAAGGGAGCTTATTCAATACATGTATTTTCAGGGCACCTGGGTGGCTCACTTGCTTAAGCATCTGCCTTTGGCTCAGGTCATGATCCCAGGGTCCTGGGCTCAAGCTGTGCATCGGGCCCCCTGCTCAGTGGGGAGCCTGCATCTCCTTCTCCCTCTGCCTGCTGTTCCCCCCTGCTTGTGCTCTCTCTCTCAAATCAATCAATCAATCTTAAAAAAAAAAAACACCAAACCTATATTTTCTCTATAAGGTACATTGCAGCCTTCTTGTGCTAAGGAACATTGGACAGCACTTCAGCACTATGTGGCCATTTTAAGCACTGGAATCACTAACAGAATGCACGAAATATGAAGAGCATGGCACTAAATATACTATGGAAAGGAAGCTTGCTTCTAGTATGAGAGCTGTAATGAGAATTGCACATCAGGCCATTCAAATTTCTCCCCACTCTGCATATGCACGTGTCTGAGAATAATCATAAAAGCACTGTGGATATTGATTTGGGGTTAACAAATGAATTTTAGCAAATAGGTGACTTTGTAAGTAGTAGGATTGCCTGTACATAAAAATCAGTAAGTAAAACCAAGAAACAAATTCCCACTAGAACTCCCAAGTAAGTTAAACTGTATTATAAACATAAAATGTTTATAGCATTAAAAAACATGGTGTTTTCACCCAGAACTTCACAGTAGATTGAAAGAAATACTCAACTCTTGAGAGTTTAGAAGAGGTAGTGAAATTATGTCTATATAGAATAATTAAAAAGCCTTTTTTTTTTTTACATCTGAGATTTGTGACCATAAAATTTGTACCTACTATATTAGCTATATGAGGTTCCTTATAACAGTTTGTTATTCTGAAGAACTCAAAAGGCTTTGCATACACCTCATGTCGGTTAATCTGAGCAGGGCCATATGCCTGAAACCATATAAAACAAGGTGACCGTTGGATAGATTTTACACATTGGGAAGGGCATTATATGTGGGCCCAGAAACCAAAAGAAGAAAGGAAAAATATTCATGCTTAAATCTGATTATATTGAAATATATTTTGCCTTTTGCTTCTCATTTAGGGAAAGAAAAAACTGGAGCATGACTGCTTTATTATTAATTTCTGCCTTTCTTTTCCTGCCTCTTTCCCTTTCTCACATTCATTTCCCACACTGTAAAGTAATTAAGAAACCAGAAATCAGTGTCAGAGAAGTAAAGGGAGGAGAGAATTTCAGGACAGAGGGAGCGATCCATGCATCAAATATCTCAGTGACAGGGTAAGGCCCAAAGAGAATTAGTAGGATGTGAGAATTGGGAGGTCACCCATGATCTGCCTGGAATAGCTTTGGTGCTTTTGGTGAGAATGACCATTAAAGAACGAAATCTGAGAAAGTGGACATAAAGAAAAAAGGATTTTAAAAACAGATATGTAAGTCTTGAGGATGTTTAGAGATTTAGAGATGGAACCAGTAGAGAGGGAGAACAAGTCAAGAGATTAGGACAAATGATTAGGACAAAAGTTAAGAGATTAGGACAAATGTAGCACAAGGGAACAGATCCCTTAGTGGAGCCAGGTGAGCTGGCTCTTAACTCTGTGCTTGGCCGCTTCACAAGCCCACTCAGAAACCTTTCCTGCTCCATGAGACGTAACTATTCCTTTCGGAGTTAATGACAGTGACATCAACTCTTTTAGGATAATTTTTAATAAAACAGTTTTTAAAAATGTATTTTTATAAAAATCAATATTATGTTTTTAAATCATTAGGACTTCAGGTTGAGAGAGAATTGATACCCAGAGACGCTGTAGTTATTTAATAAGGTCTACGAAAAAAGATTTGTACTCAAGTAGATCATTTTACTGTCCTTTATCTGGAATGTTTTTGTGATTGTTTTGCTAGAATGTGTAATTTTGAAACTTATTAGTATTATTTTTTGAAGGTAGGAGTAATAATGGGAGGCTTATAAATAACCCTTCTTCAATTTATTTTCCCTAGTCTATAATGCAGATATCATATATATATTTTATTATATATATAGCTTTTATTGTAGAGTAATTTCATAGATAGGGGTCTATATCTGTGATATAGTATTATTTGTTATATAGAGATCATGACACTATTTGAGCCCCTAGAGCTAGCTTCAGCTCCGCCACACGTGGATCTCTAGATTTTTAGTTAACTGGGTCAAAAATGTGTTCTTTTCATTTAAGCTAGTGTTAGTTGGGTTTATCTCACTTGTGACCAATGAATCCTGACCAATATCCCAATATCCATATAGTTTTTTGTAAATACTTAATTTCTAAAAAATTAAAAAGTAGGAATGCTAATTCTTAATAATGTATAGCTTGAGATATGTCAAAATATTTTTAAAAATCCATGAGGTAATTAAGCTACTGTATTAATTCATCTATATAGTTTATGACAAATATTATATTTTAGAATACTATGCTAGGTGGATCTTAGTTATAGCCTTATCACAGAGCATAGCTGTTGAAAGTGTGGGTCCTGGAATCTGGTTGTTTGATTTTGAATCCCAGCTCAGCCAGTTATAAACTCTGGGCTTCATTTATCTCTATCTCAGTTTCCGTATCTATAAAATTAAGATTACAAGGGGGCCATCCTCACAAATTTGTTGTGAGGGCTCAGTGTAATAATGCATGTCAAGTGTGCCTGGTACATAGTAAGTGATCTATAAATGTTAGCTACTATTATTAATTTTGGGCATCTATGGACAAAATTTCTACCATAATGAAAGCTATTAGTGGTAGCTGTAGGAATATTGGTGATGAAAAAGAGAAAGGTTGGAGCACAGTCTGGGGAAGTACCGCCATGAGATAATATTCATGATAAAAGCCAACTGATATGTTTATGTGGCAAGTTGGCATGAGCCCTAATAGTGCATTTATACACTTCTGTGCCCTCAGGTAGAATGTTTCTGTGTAGGCAAAAGGAAAGTGAAGGGAAGGCAAAATTTCCTTATTATTTATTCTGGCTGATAATTGATATTGTTGAGGAATTTTAAGAGAGTGGAACTATGTAATACAGTGTTATGTGCATAGCATGTTCAAGCCTACATAATGAAACATAGTCCTTGTGCCTGAGGATAATTTTACTATTATGTGTGTGTATGTGAGAAACATCTGACCTCACGTATGGAAGAGAAACAGGAACAAGTCAACAAGCGTTGGGATTTATTCAATGCACCCCATGGGATAACATGCTGTTTTGGGTCATCAAAGTGAGGAAGCCATAAATAGAGAAGAGATTAGCATTGGCACAAAGACTGGAAAGAAGACATGTAGACAAATTTTCCTTGGATATTTTTATAGGCACTAAATGGCAATTCACTAGGCTACAACCTACCAATATATGGAGCTTGTAGCAGCGTGTGATTTAGCAGAGGGTTATTTATACACTCAGAAGGGAGCTTATCGCTAACACCTATTCTATGATTTCATAAGGGACCTGGATCTACAAATCAGTAGAGAAGACCTCCTTAGTAAACTGTAATCCATATTTGTTCATATAATTACCTTCAGTCTGGAGAGGAGTAAAGGGGAAATTACATATCCTGGTTCATTGCTGTCACTAACCCCTTTTAAAAATCTAATATACAAAATTTTTCATGATTCTAAAATTGTATATCTTCATATTTACAACATTAAATGCGTATAAAGAAAGGTACTCTCAGTTAAATGTGGTTTGGGAATTACAAACACATTTAACAAGGGTATGATTTTCAAATTTGAAACTATAAAGAAGTTCTGCCCTAGAGACCAATTTTGGACAAGATCTCAATAGTGTGTTACTTGAGTGTAGACACCAGGCCTGTTTGGGAGAGCTCATTCATCTCCCCAGCTTACAGCGCCAGCAAGGACCCAAGTGCCTTTCTAATCTGTACCAACCAGAGGTCCACTGGAGTCACCCTATGGAGAAAAAGGATGCATACAATTACTATATTTTAAAGATGAATACTGCTTAATCTTCTCTTCTGTAATAAAGACAGGGAGATGCAGGAAAAGGGGGGAAAAGCTCTAGGTATTTCAATATTGAATGGAGTCATACAGTATTTGCTCTTTTGCAACTGGCTTGTTTCACTTAACACAGTGTCCTTCAGGTTTCATCCATGTTGGAGCATGTGTCAGCCTTTCCTTCCTTTTAAGGCTAAATCATACTCAATTTTATGTATATGCAACACTTCGTTTATCCGCTTATCCATCAAAGGACACTTGGGTTGCTTTCATCTTTTGGCTATTGTGAATAATGCTTCTATGGATTAAATATACAAATACCTATTTTTGTCTCTGCTTTCAATTCTTTTGAGTATATGCCCCAAAATGGAATTACTGGGGCATATTGTAATCTATTTTTAATTTTTTGAGGAACCACCATGCTGTTTTCCACAGAGGCCGCACCATTTTATATTCCACGAACGATACACAAAACTTATGTTACAGTTTTTAAAAATCTAGTCTTTTATTTCAAATTCATAGAGTAAGTGGAGGATAATAGAGAGCAACTCTCCATTTATTGTGTTTGTCTCTTTTGATTTCCTAGCTCACCTGTATAAGCTCACGTCTGTTTTACACTCATTGTCAGATAAATGGGGGTGTTTAGTTCTTTGCGAGGCTAATCTCTCCACCTGGTTTCTGGATCAAGGACACTATTCTATCAATAATCTTCTCTTGTTTGTTTTCCTATGTCTTCATTTCCTGCACTGGCTTTCCCTAAGTAATTCAATAAGCTATATTTCATTTTTTATCTTTTTTCCCTCATAAGATATATTTATTTATTTATTTATTTAAATATTTTATTTATTTATTTGACAGAGAGATCACAAGTAGGCAGAGAGGCAGGTCGGGGGGGGGCGGGGGAAGCAGGCTCCCCGCTGAGCAGAGAGCCTGATGCGGGTTTTCGATCTCAGGACCCCGAGATCATGACCTGAGTTGAAGGCAGAGGCTTAACCCACTGAGCCACCCAGGTGCCCCATAAGATATATTTTAAAAGATAAGCCATGGGAACTCATTTTATTTGTCCAGAAAGGCTCAAGAGTGTTCAGAAAGATAAATATGGTAAGACAAGACAGTAAGATTAAATAAAAAGTGGGCAAGATTATGACACAGTAAATTTATGGGAATTAAGGAAATAGCCTAAATCTTCTTCTATGATCATTAAAAACTATAAACATATGGACACTGGGGAGGGTATGGGCTATGGTGAGTACTGTGAAATATGTAAGCCTGATGATTCACAGACCTGTACCCCTGGTGCAAATAATACACTATATGTTAGTAAAAATAATTAAAAAAACTATAAACAGGAAGATATTTCTGACTTTTACTATTATTTGTTAATCAAGGGTTTGTATATTAGGGACTGAAAAGTTGTGCTGTGAGAACATTTCAAAGTCTGGGTGCTTGGGTGGCTCAGTCTTTAAGTGTCTGCCTTCAGCTCAGGTCATGATCCTGGAGTCCTGGGATCAAGTCCCACATTGGGCTCCCTGCTCAGCATGGAGTCTGCTTCTCCCTCTGACCATCACCCACTTGTGCTCTCTCTCTCTCAAATGGTGAATAAAATCTTAAAAAAAAAAAAGAACATTTCAAAGTCTCAAGGGTAAGAGGGATGAAAAAAAAATTAAACCAGTAAGTGCTACATAAAGCCAATAGAAATTAGTAAAATGAAACCTCAAACAAAAGGGTAAAAAAAAGCAAATGCTTGGTGTAATAATATACCCTTTAAAGAAATAATAATTTCAAATCAGGCTATAATATATATGGGAGGATGCAGGATGAATTCAAATACTTACAACTAAATAAATAAGACCAGATGAAATGATTGTGAGAAAGAAATAGGAGACCAGTGCTCTGTTTGGGATTTATAGTTTCTTTATAAAGTTGAATTAAGTCTAGCTTAGTGATTCTCAACTGAGGGCTATTTTGTCCTCCAGGGGACATTTGGTGTTAATCGGAGACATTTGTGGTTGTTAGTCCCTGTGGGATGCTACTAGCATTTGGTGGGGAGGGACCAGGGATGCTGCTAAATATCCTATAATGGGGGGGAACAGTCACCCCCAAACCAAGAATCATTTGGACCAAATATAATAGTGTCTCTGTTGGCAGATCCTATTCTAGCCTGAATATATCTTTTTTTTCAACTGATTCATTGAGTAATTTTGAGAGTATTCATCACAATATGGAACATTTGGAGGCTTAGTTATATGACCATATTCTTGAAAGACATGTGTCAGACTTCTGGTGCATGAGTGGCTTTGAGGCTTTTCGTGGTGCAGAGCTTACTTTACGAATCAGTGAGCAGCAGCGACCAGCCGGCTGTTACTAATCAGAGTGGCTCCACACTGGTGGACACTGTTCTGTTGAAGGCTAGCTTGCCAAGGCCGTTCCCCTTCCTGGACATCCATGCCCCCTGCTCTCTTGTTGCCAGAAAGAGGTATTGTTCCTTGTCCACAACCTGCTCAAAATAGAGTCCACTAGCATACAATGATATTGCTATTGCCATGCATGCATTGCTTTAGCAAACACACTATCCTAATACAATTAACTGAGGAAAAGCCCACAGTCTTGGAGAAGTTAGGACCAACTGTGGACATGAAGTTTCCTGAGAATTTATTCAAACCAGATGGACATCTTCCTCCCCTAGCCTCATCAGTCATTATGCTCTTTGTATATCTCTATGGCCTCGCTCTGATCTGTTAGAAGAAGCAAGTGAAATGAAATGTTTGAATTTGGAAGATAATGATCAGTAACCGTTACTAGGTTGTCTATGAAAATGTGCGCCTTTTAATTTTGTGAGCAGTTGTTTAAAGCAGTGGTTGCCCCGAAACATTCATAAGAAAGAGTGAATGGATGTGAGTGTCAACGGGATATTGACAAGAGAAAGAGGAGACAGAAATGTGTTCACATTCACGTGGCAGTCCACCATATCTGGCTCAAAGGAATAACACACAAAGAGAGCCAACCTTTCCCAAAGTGATATGCTTCTCTGCGTCAGGACTGTGCTCTCCTATCAATTTAGATCCAAAGAAACTGCTAGACTCTTTTAAGTCTTTAAAGAAAATCTGCAGTAATCATACAACTTCACTCTAATTCTGTCTCTCTCTGATTCTCTTGACTATGTCATCTTACTCTAACTAAAGCACTGACCTTATTCCCTAACAAGTTTATGGTATTTTTTACTAGAAATGGTCAGCCTCATTAATTAAAATTTTTTCGAGGGCAGGAACCATATCTTTTAAAAATATATGTATATTTTTATGGGGGCACCTGGGTGGCTCAGTTGGTTAAAGCCTATGCCTTTGGCTTGAGTCATGATCCCAGGCTCTCTGCTCAGCGGGGAGCCTGCCTTCCCCTCTCTCTCTGCCTGCCTCTCTGCCTACTTATGATCCCTGTCTGTCAAATAAATAAATAAAATCTTTAAAATATATGTATATATATTTAGAATCTATCATGGAGAACCTATCACCTATAAGGAGTTAAATAAATGTTTACAGAAATAAAGTCTATGTCAGATGACCCACAAGATATCTTGAGATAAAAATGATATTTGAGGGGCACCTGGGTGACTCAGTGGGTTAAGCCTCTGCCTTCGGCTCGGGTCATGGTCTCAGGGTCCTGGGATCAAGCCCCTCATCGGGCTCTCTGCTCAGCAGGGAGCCTGCTTCCTCCTCTCTCTCTGCCTGCTTCTCTGCCTACTTGTAATCTCTGTCTATCAAGTAAATAAAAAAAAATAAATAAAAAAAAATGATATTTGACTTCAAGACCCTTTCTGGAATGGTGTGTTCCTAACATTTAGAGAATGAGAAAAACTTGCCATAATCAGTGCAGTAGACATTGATGAAAGCAGTGGTTCTCAATCAGGGACAATTTTGGACTCCACTCTTAGCCCCAGGGGAAATTTGGCAATATATGGAAATATTTTTGGTTGCCATAATTTGTGGGGGGTGTGCACTTTTGGTATGGCCAGGGATGCTGCTAAAAACGCTATAATGCATATGACTGTTCCTGAAACAAAGAATTGTCTGGCTTAAAATGTTAATACTATTAAAGTTAAGAAACTCTGAATTAGAAAAAGGTATTTGTATCAAGAATGAGAACATTTAGGGACGCCTGGGTGGCTCAGAGGGTTAAGCCTCTGCCTTCGGCTCAGGTCATGATCTCAGGGTCCTGGGATCGAGTCCCGCATTGGGTTCTCTGCTCGGCGGGGAGCCTGCTTCCTCCTCTCTCTCTGCCTGCCTCTCTGCCTACTTGTGATCTCTCTCTGTGTCAAATAAATAAATAAAATCTTTAAAAAAAAAAAAGAATGAGAACATTTAAATTAATTGGAAAGGTTAGATGGTCAGTTGCTTCCCTGGGATGTGACAAGATAATGTCTTGAGATAGTCGTCCCTGAAGATGGAAAGGCATCGGGAGCACGCGGGAGGGACATGTAGACTTTTAAAAAGGTCTTTGTTAGCCTTTTGAAGTCCTTAAATGTGTATATTGTTTCTGATTCTAGATTGTTCTCTTTGATGCAATCTAAACATCAGATTGTTAAGGCAACCTTTTCGTAAAAACCACTTACCTGAACACAGCCCAAGTGGTTGTTATTTTTGAATGCAAGAGTCTCACTTTGACTCACTGAATATGACTCCCTTTTCTTTTCCTCTTTCTTTCCACTCCCTTATTATGGAATCTACAGAGGATAAAACAAATAACTCAGAACCCAAAGGTATAATGGTTCATCCTTATCCTCCCTTCTGTTTGGACAACTCCTAAAGGAAGTTGGCTTTTACTCAACTTCCTTCAGAGAAATATAAAAGCAAAGATGCTTTTCTGTGGGCTAGGAGAACCTCCCTGGGGTGACTTTACTTTCCTGTTTGTGCATTTGTTCAGAATTGTAATCCAATTTATATTCATGCATCAATTTCCATCCTGAGTTCTCATTTACTCATTGTTGTTGTGTCTCTTAAGCTTCTAGCTGCCACCTCTGCAGTATTACCTTGTTATAACCTCTGCTGAAATCTTACATGGCACCTTTTAGCTTTTCTTATATCAGAAGAGGTCATATGGCAAATTTCAAAAATTTAAGGCATGTAATGAAGACTTGATGGCTGATACTTCCAGAAATGTCAAAGAACCTACCAAGCTCTTATAGCCTCCCACTCTTCTAACCTCCATTCCGTCATTTATTACTGTAATACACTTTGTCATTTCCAAATTCTATTCTTTCTTCAAACCTGTTTGATTTTTCTTGCCTACCTCTCCCCTCTTGCTATTTATTTAAAGTACAATTAAAATCTCAGATAGGCCAGGTCAGGCTCAGACTACTGATCTGGTTGGTTGCTTAGTGTTCTAGCTAGGGGATATACAAATTGGCTGATCTCTTTCTTATTGCTGTTTTTATTCTTGTCTTGATTACTTCTCTTCTGCCAACCTGACATATTTTTAATTGTGGATTTTGATTGTATCAGGACTAACATCTTTAACTGGAATGATTGACTTTAAAATGTCCTATTAAGTAGCCTGAGGATTGTTCAGTCAAAATATATCAGAGAAAAATAATCTAATACAGCTTTGTGTTTAATTTTAGGTTGCTCAAAGCTGCTGTGACTGAAAGGCAGTAGGAGCCATCAAGGTTGGTGTCACCGGGCCCTGGAGGGTGATTTCCAGTTGCCCTAATTAGTCTCAGTGCCCAGGTAAAAGCAGTGCTTCTCTGACAGCCTGTGACAAACTCTAGCAACCCTGGGGATCATATTTCCCAGGGCTGTTGGTGGGAGAGTGGAAGCAGAATGCCTTTGCCAGCAAGGAAGCTGATTGTGTGTAAGTCTCAGCACATGAAACTTGGCTTGCATGATCAGAATTCCACAGTGAGTTCCCAGGCCTAAAGTTTTTATAGGTAGAATAAAAAATACAACCAACCTAAGTACCTGGTTTGTGCTATCTTCTTTTATTATTGCAACAGCTTGGAACTGAACGTTTAAGAAACTATTTAATAACCATCCAGTTAGTACGTGTTGGATCTGGGGCTTAAAACTGATGTGTATCTGGTTTTGGGTCCTAAGTTCTGAATTATCACAGCTTGTCCCTAGATCCCCTCTGCCATTATGGCATGTAATAATGAGTTTCTGATTTAAAATCAGTTGTAGCAGTCAATTTAATCAATTATATCAGTCAGTTTAAGACCAACCATAGTCATCTTTTCCCAGGTTTCTAAAATGAGGCTTCCCATTACATCTTTGTGGACACTGTATTGATTGTCAAATGTAAGTATTGTTTGCCATTCAGGGAATTAAATTTCACTAGAAGATAACTCTTTGTTAATGAACTTACAAGCATTGGGAAGATTTTCTGCTGTCAGTGTTGCGATATCTAAGAGTCAAAGAAAAAGAAATAGGAAACATTTACATTTATGAACATATTTTTTAACATTAATAATTATTTTGTTTTGAGGAACACATTATTGATAAATATAACCACGTTATTCAATTTTGACTCTATAACTTCTATGTTCATGGATTAACACAGAGAGAAATAAACTCTTAGTATTCATTCTTCTGTTTCTAAAAAGACTCTCAGGTTTCCCATTATAAGTTGAAAAAGAGGTCTGCGTCCTGGAAAGTACCAAAATACATGAAAAATAGTGATCTTTCACTATATCTTCAATCCAAATCACCAGATAACTGAATTATTTGACCTCATTTGTGCAACACTTTAAATCCTCTTAGCCCCCCCACATTTATAAAGAACTTATCAAACTCAACACCCAAGGAACAAATAATCCAATCAAGAAATGGGCAGGAGGCACCTGGGTGGCTCAGATGGTTAGGCATCTGCCTTCAGCTCAGGTCATGATCCCATGGTCCTGGGATCGAGCCCCGCATCTGGCTCCCTGCTCGGGTGGGGAGTCTGCTTCTCCCTCTCCCTCCCCATTGTCCCCCACTTCTAGTGCTCTCTTGCTCTCTCTGTCAGATAAATAAATGAAATATTTTTTTTTAATAAATGAAATCTTAAAAAAAAAAAGAAATGGGCAGAAGACATGAATAGATATTTTTGCAAAGAAGACATCCAAATGGCCAACAGACACATGAAAAAGTGTTCAATATCACTTGGCAGCAGGGAAATACAAATCAAAACCAAATGAGATACCACCTCACACCAGTTAGAATGGCTAAAATTAACAAGTTGGGAAACAACAGATGTTGGCGAGGATGCGGAGCAAGGGGAACCCTCCTTCGCTGTTAGGGGGAATGCAAGCTGGTGCACCCACTCTGGAAAACAGTATGGAGGTTCCTCAAAAAGTTGAAAATAGAGCTTCCTATGACCCAGCAACTGCACTACTGGGTATTTACCCTAAAGATACAAATGTAGTTATCTGAAGGGGCACGTGCACCTGAATGTTTATAGGAGCATGTCCACAGTAGTCAAACTGTGGAAAGAGCCTAGATGTCCATCAGTGGATGAATGGATAAAGAATATGTGGTACACACACACACACACACACACACACACACACACACACAGAAATATTATGCAGCCATCAAAAAATGAAATCTTGCCATTTGCAACAATGCGGATGCAACTAAAGGATATTATGCTAAGTGAAATAAGTCAATCAGAGAAAGACAATTATCATATGATCTCACTGATAAGAGAAATTTGAGAAACAAGGCAGAGGATCATAGGGGAAGAGAGGAAAAAATGAAACAAGAAGAAACCAGACAGGAAGACAAACCGTAAGAGACTCTCAATCATGGGAAACAAACTGAGGGTTGCTGGAGTGGGGGGGTGGGAGGGATGGGGTGGCTGGGTGATGGACACTGGGGAAGGTATGTACTATGATGAGCACTGTGAATTGTGTAAGACTGATGAATCACAGTCCTGTACTCCTAAAACAACTAATATATTATATGTTAAATAAATAAGTAAATAAGTAAGTAAATAAATAAATAAGTACTCTTGGCCCATATCTTATTCCAGCCACAATGTGGTGATGAATTCCACACATATTTGGATCCTCTTTACTCAGGAGTAATTTGACACATGCCCTTCTCATGTTAGTGCCTTACGTTTCTCACTTTGTGCCAGAAGGAACCCACTGGACATTCCCAGATTGGCAATGGGAAATGTGGGAGTTAACTCCGTTGGAGCTGGTGTGAGATGGAAGTCAATTGACGAATGCTTCCCCCTTTTGTCATAGGGGAGCACAGTTCTTATATGTAACTCAGAAGATCCCATGGGATAGAGCTAGATTTGCCCCTGATGCTGAAAACTCTCCCTCCCCATTTCATTCTTTTTGTTCTATACTCTTTCTCAGATCAACTACTATGTGTAAGTCTCTGCTGCAGGCTCTGCTTTTTGGGAAACCAGGCTAAGATAATGAAATAACCTTATATCATAACAAATAATGCAATAACTAAGAAAGACTATGTACATTATTTTTTAAAAAAGATTTTATTTGTTTATTTGACAGAGATCACAAGTAGGCAGAGAGGCAGTTGGGGCGCGGGAAGCAGGCTCCCCGCTGAGGAGAGAGCCTGATGCAGGGCTCCATCCCAGGACACTGAGATCATGACCTGAGCCGAAGCAGAGGCTTAACCCATTGAGCCACCCAGGTGTCCCAAGACCATGTACATTATTATACTTAGTGCAGTTTTTGGTGTTGAGTTGCATTTTGCTATATTTTGATCCTTTTAAAATTAATATCTTTTGTGTGATTTCAATTATTGAGAATACTCAAACATGCCATTTCATTTCCCATTTGCTTTGGATTAAAAAAATTATTTGGTAATAAGGCAGACTTTAATATTGTCTGCTCATTCCTAGACATCTAGTGAGTATTTTAGGATGAAATTTACAATAGACAATTTTGCTTTTGGCCCCAGGTCCCTGCAGAACCAGCAAACCATGATAAAAGTGTTTGAGGAGAGTGTGGACAAGTGAATCACAATTATGTCCCAAATTTCAGATGTAGAGAAATGTAAATATACTAACCATTTCTACTTAAGAGTTTCTCTTCAAAAATGAATCACCACTTGCTTAATAGGTTAAATACTATAAATTCCAATGAAAGTTCATTTTTATTATGCTCTTGCATTTCTGTAAATCTAGGAGGGATTATATTCAACAATTATAGTTACATACTCTTTCATTAGGTTGCACAACAAATCAAGGAGACAAAAGAATCCTTTACCAGAACGTCATCTTGCTTGAACAAAAAGGCAGGAACAATTTAACCATCAGACAGACTGAGTAGATATGGGCCACACCCACTTAAACAGACAGGTGGCCCATTTCCACCTAATCCTTTATAGCTGCCTTCCAGAAGCCAATTTTTAGTGGACAGGATACTTTAGAGTTTGATTTTGAGCTTTGTGTGGTTAGTAAAATGTGTCAAACCATATTAAGAGTTTGGGAAATAGTTTAACTCCTGTAAATCAACTGGAAAAATGTCAAATCCTATACCTTACAAGCACTAATCATTTAGAAAACCCTACTATGTTCACAGAACTTTCTTCTTTCTTTGAGGTTTCTTTATTGATGTATGACTTGTTAAAGGGAAGAAATGTTTGTGACTTATAATTTGCTTTTAATAGTTGTATTATGCCAGAGCTTCATAGAATAACTATCACTTGGGTGGAGGAAGGGCAGGCACGGTACACAGGGAAGTGATTTAAACTACCGTCACTCCTTCGGATTGAGTCGGATTGAGTCACTGCTGCGTGGCTGTGTTTCCTTCCTTTTAGTTTCCTTGGCTCAGGCTCAAAGGCTAGAATTCCTATGGATTTACATTCGAATCAGGAGTCAACTCTGTCACCTAAGGTACTCTGTGTACAATGTAGCATGTAAAGGAAGAGACAAAAAACAATGGCACCACCCCTGCCAAGAAGGAGATTCCATCAAAGGATAGTAAGACAAAGCAGTTTTAAAAACAGCTCAGGACTGGGGCGCCTGGGTGGCTCAGTGGGTTAAAGCCTCTGCCTTCGGCTCAGGTCATGATCCCAGGGTTCTGGGATCGAGCCCCACATCGAGCCCCACATCGAGCCCCACATCGAGCCCCACATCGAGCCCCACATCGAGCCCCACATCGGGCTCTCTGCTCTGTGGGGAGCCTGCTCCTCCCCCCCATGCCCCTCTGTCTCTGTCTGCCTCTCTGCCTACTTGTGATCTCTGTCTGTCAAATAAATAAACAAAATCTTTTAAAAAACCCCCAAACAGTTCAGGACTATGCATTGATCTCCTGTGGGCCAGGAGTCAAAGACTACCTGCATGGACCCTGTCCTCAGTGAACTTGGAATTCTCTTCTAACCAACCTTTCTGCTTAAAGGCTCTCCCCTCTAGCTCATTTTATACAACATAATCAAATAAGATTTTAGAAAGCAAAGCTTTAACCTTGTGTTTTTAATAATTTAATAGATCTTAATGGGCCTTATCAAAGTGCAAACTCTTTAACCTAAAACACATCACTCTCAATTTTGATTATGTTATAACTCACTCAGCCTGGCATAAGAAGTACAATGGCTTCAAAGGCTTAGGTTCTTGGGAAATGACAGAAAGCCAGGACAAACTTGAAGGGAGACAGGGGCATTAGTCTAGCTATAAGTACAGTTGGCTTCTTAGGAGTATATGGGGCAAGTAGTTTTTTTGAAAGCCCATAGCAAATTTGAGATTATTTGGGTTTGATGGTGATTGGCAGTATGCTCTGGTAGGTTATATTAGTCAGAGTTCTCTAGAGAAACAGAAGTATTTTTTCATTCATTCATTGATATATAATGAGGAATTGCTTCACAGGCAATTATGGAGTCTGAGAAGTTCCACGATCTGTCATTTGCAAGCTAGAGAACTAGGAAAGCCAGTGGTGTCATTCCAGTTCAAATCCAAAGGCCTGATAAATAGACTGCCAATGTGTGTACAATGAATGTACACTGCCAGTGTAAATTCCAGTACAAGGGGAGGAGAAAAACCAATGTTTTAGCTCAAAATCAGGCAGAGAGAGAATTTACCCTTTCTGTATCTTTTTATCCTATGCAGGCCTTTAATGGGTTAGATTAGGCCCACCCACACTGGGGAAGGCAATCAGCTTTACTCAGTCCACCAATCCAAATGCTATATCTCCTGGAAACATCCTCACAGATACACCCAGAAATAATGTTTAGCCAGGTATCTATGTGTCCTGTTCAGTCAAGTTAATCATTACACAGATTTATCCCAACCTCAGATGTATGATGTATCAGGACAGTAGTGTCTGTGTTCCAGATGTGTCTAATACATAGTTGTATTATTCAATAATTTGGATTTTAAACTCTAAGCTCAAGGTTGCATTTTAAAAATCCTTAAATATTATTCTAAGTAAATATATAGCTTTATTGGAAGACATTTTGAAATGCCAGGAATAATGCTCCACAACTTTCAGGAGACTTGGCAACATTTTTTCTGGAATTAAGTCAAGAATTAGGAAATGATAGTGTCTGAGGAGCCATAAGTTAAATAAAATATTTAATCACTAGAAATTATTTAATTAAATAAGGAGACCCCAAACACCCTCATTCAAAGGCTACTTGCCTTTGAATGTATAAATTACTATGAAATATTTAAAATAAATTTGGAGAAAATAGAAGAAAGATCACAAAGAAAACAGAAGTGACAATAAGAACTCTGCTTGACATCGAAGTATGAGAAAGAAATAAAATATAAAGAACAAATAAGAGAGCCAAAAGCCTTAAATATTGGAATCATTTAATGAAGGTACCAATAATCTTACATTTCCCTAAATGCCCCAAGGGAACTACAATACCCACTATATATTAATGACTGTCCATAGTAATGTCATTAAAGTAGGTGTTAAGTTTGAGATAGGTTTTTGAAAAAAATAATTTAAAATATACTTTCTATATCTTATTAAAAAATAAAATATAAACTCTTTAGAAAACTTGCCTATTTAGAGTACTTCCAAGAAATTTTGAATGGTCAAGGTCTTATACTAATAATATTTTAAGAAAACTTGTGCTGATAAAACAGGCCATAGAGCTCAAGATTGATTCTTAGAATCAAATTTAGCAGCAATGCCCACAATAGCCAAACTATGGAAAAGACGTAGATGTCCATCAACAGATGAATGGATAAAGAAGAGGTGGTACATATACACAATGGAATACTATGCAGCCATCAAAAGAAATGAAATCTTGCCATTTGCAATGACATGGGTGGAACTAGAGCGTATTATGCTGAGTGAAATAAGTTGATCAGAGAAAGACAGTTATCATATGATCTCCCTGATACGAGGAATTTGAGAGGCAGGGCAGGGAGTTTG